>JBAMJV010004721.1:0-33526 GCA_037951105.1 Echinarachnius parma
CTTCGGAATAACTGAACATTCGGAATAACGAACCTTTGGAATAACGGACTGTTACCAAGTCTTCAAGTCAGGTAAGAATCTTGTCGTCCAAAAAGTTAGTCACATAATTTGGTATCGATTAATATTCGATTTTTGTTTTTGCCACCAATTTATTATCATACTCTTCCTTCCAAGGAGTACGCATATCGCATGGAACAGCTACGCTGATACGAACGGGCGGCGGTTCGCTAGCGTTTCACTCACTGCACGTAGCACGTTGTTTTCGAGCTAGTTACTCGTTACTAATCGCAATTTCAGAATTAAATTTCATAGATGAAATAGCAAATACAACTCACGCCAAATAATGTTTTGATCGGTATATATACTGGGATCGAGTTAGGATGTAACATGTTTGTTAGTGTGTGGTAATAGTTCTAATTTTGATTAAATATATGGCCGTGTAATAGTTTTCGTCATCATTTGAGTGTGTTTGAGATTGATTTTTGTCGGTGTTGAGAAACACTAGCGATACTGTGATCGATTACTACTCAAGGTCATCACGGTTAAAAAGTTCGTGACCTTAGACTCTTAATCTGGAAGCTTGTGTTTAGCTCAGATTAGAGGCAGTTTTTCATCCTCAACACTAACACTAACCCCAACACCATACTTGAAATCACCCAATGTATATTGTTGTTATCTGATATGTCCACTGGGTTTTGTGTGAAAATTAAAAGTTAAATGGACTTTATATGGCCGATGAGCAAACATGCAAAGTGACATTCACTAACTTATTGCACTCACTTTGTACACGGTTCTGACGATCCGTTGGATAATTTGACATCTGAACACTTCATAAATCATACATATCTTTTTAACGAAAGGGAAATTTGAAAAACCGTTACCTGTCCCATGATTTTTGTGTTACTAGAATTTCAATTGGATTATGAGTATTTGGACAATGTTACTAAGTCCCTTTAAGCTGATCAAAATATTGACAGGAGCATTTTATACAGTACATACAACGTAATACGTGTTTCTTGGTAATGATGTGCAATAGCAAAGCTATACAATTGTAGCATAGTATTTTCACTTTTCATACCGTTTGTTATAACATCAGAGTTCATGGCCTTTTGTCTTGCATTTAATTAAATATTTATAATTAAAAGTAGTATTTTGTGGGTTAGAGATGTGCGATACATTACAGAGTATATTGCCACTTACTAAGTTTGCAATTATATTTGCAGATAATTTCGTGTGCATTTTAATAAATATTTAAAGTACTACGATAAGTTATTCATTAGTAGAGATGTGCAATAAGACATCTCATTCTATCGTTGGATTACCATAATTTATTGAAAACGTATTAGACCGGCAGCCCAGAGGTCTTTTGTGCATCGAAAAGCGTACTGATTGTTGAACATATGAATATTTAGAGGAGAATGTAACAAATCCAAAAATATGAGTCTCCCTGGGTGTATCCGTGGATAAAGGGGTCCTTTGCGCCTCCAAAAGTTGGCCCCTGGGGATTTTCCGATGCTTCTATTTTGTGTGATTGTACCGTGTTAATCGTCGCTCACGACTCATCACGGCGGGGTAAGCGCATCGTAGACAATGGGGAAATCACTCATGCATGTTACCTTTTTCGAACATTTTACGTTGGCTGTTTTGAAAGGCGAAATACACGTTGATTCATTGGGGATTATATCCAAAACCTCTTGCAACTTAACAAATATGTCTTACAGATTACAGAATACATATTGATAGCACGTTTGCATATGCAAAGGCCATATAAATACATTTTAATGAAACCCCATCACCAAAACAAGATCAAACAGGGCTTGCACTTACAAATTAATTTTACGACATTACATAAACACCCGTCTCGAAAATAGCCGAATGCAGAGGAACCAATATGAGCGCATGGCATAGCGACAGGGCACACACAAACACACACACACACGCACACACACACACACACACACACACACACATTCACCTATGGTCATGCGTCAAGAGGTACAGGTCGCCTCATTTTGCGTTACAAGCCGATTTGAGATCCTGCGAGAGAATGTCTATTGTCCTCTACATGCAGCTATGGCGCCAATACACACATAAAACTGACCTTTACGTCATAGGTGTACGGAAATACAATTTCTGAAAGTGGAAGGTCATTTTTGTAAAAAACAACTTTGACGAGTCGATCTTCAACATTCAGAGGCAACTGTAGGGTAATTTAACGGATGACATTTGTATCCAATATGTATTCTATAATCTGTAAGACATATGTGTTAAGTTGCAAGAGGTTTTGGATATAATCCCCAATGCATCAACGTGTATTTCGTCTTTCAAAAACAGGCAACGTAAAATGTTCGAAAAAGGTAACATGCATAAGTGATTTCTCCATTGTCTACGATGCGCTTACTCCGCCGTGATGAGTCGTGAGCGACGATTAACACGATACAATCGCACAAAATAGAAGCATCGTACAATCCCCAGGGGCCAACTTTTTGGAGGCGCAAAGGACTCCTTTATCCACGGATACACCCAGGGAGACTCATATTTTTGGATTTGTTACATTCTCCTCTAAATATTCATATGTTCAACAATCAGTACGCTTTTCGATGCACAAAAGACCTCTGGGCTGCCGGTCTATATGTACTTTTACACTTTCATTAATTGATGTATAGGCTTTGCAAAATAACATAATGTTACACAATTCGATGGTCAAAATGTTTATTCGAAATGGATATCTAAACTATGGATGTTTCAGTATTGCTGGCGTTCAAAAGTTTAACATGTAACACAATTGCATCACAATTGCAACTCGACTAATCACGTACGTAAGAAAGAACATTGCGTCCCCACAATAAACGCCAATTACTTAACCAGAGTATAAACTAATGTATCGCTTTCATCTTAAAGGAGAAAATCAAAGAAAACCCCTAAATATGACGATATTCATATCTACAGAAAGCTTATAAGCCATAGAATGAGCTTGACTGACATTCAAACAATATAACGCTTCCATAAAAGCGAAATTAGGGTGAAAACATCACCCTATTCCCAGGGATAAATTCGCTCAATCGCTACACGAAACGCCTTTAGCTGTGACGTAAGAACCGGGCTTGAAGCCCAGGCGGCTGCCGCGGTTGTATGTAGATAAGCGTATAATATAGTACCAGGCTGGAAAGACAAGCTTCAACTTATGTGCTATTTGGGATTTTTCCCTTACCAAGAATAAATTATAATACTACATTGTTTGTAATTTGCTTCTCATTTATATTTTCATCATGATATTCCAACAAATGTATTGTTTGTGACAAAAAAAAGTTGAAAAAGGTGAAAAAAGAAGGGGAAACTATACGACTGTGTCGTGCAGTAGGCCTGCACAGATTTGGGAGGCAGGCGATTTTTTTACCAACATGTAGTTTCACTTTGACATATCAGACGGAGAATTTACCACTTCCATTATGGAAACAAACAGTTAATAATCATTATGAATCAAATGACATTTAAAAAAACGAAGAATAGTTATTACTTTAGTCGATCTATCATGGCTAGATTCATGGTTTAGCTTGAAAAGTCGAGTGAATTAGATTCGCGATCTCCTGTGTTGTTACGATTCATCCGCGATTTCTCTGAACATTGGCAGCCGCATTACCTATACGGCTGATAGCGCTGGCGGATTTACATTTCCTGCGCGCGCATCAAAACAAACGAGTGCACGTGTTAGCTAGCTAGCTTGCTCCTCCACGGATACTTCGAAGTCCATTAACAGGCTGTTTTGTTGAAATTCTTCATCCATGTTGAACTGTCAGATGTAATTCTAGAGCGAGATCGTGATCGTGTGGACTGTAGAAAGCTTCGAATATAGCGCATACGCTGGAACTACTTTTAGTTCAATAACATACACAATATGCATAGTATACGGCCGGGTATCGATCGTGCGCTTGCATGTATTTCTCGATGGACGAAACTTTTACGAAACGAAACAAAACCAAAACAAAACGGTGAGAAATACACTATTCTATCTAATTATACCAGTTATTGACATATTGAAATGGATAAGAAATATTATATATTGTTATAACAAAGGCAATTCTAGCTCGGAACATGATTCTACTAGGTAATTTTGTTTTGAAACACAGCTATAATAGATTTGTTTTTCATACTATCTCCGTGTACATGTATGAACAACAATTCGGCAAAATGGTGAGTTGTAAACAGTTATTTTACGGAGATTGACACTTTTTCAATGCCAATAATGACATGAATATTGCCATTAGGATATGTTTCAGGACATGGGAGGACAACTGTGTGTCAGATATTGATTATTCAGGCAATATTTAATCGTTTTGAGAGAGTAGAACTGCGTCCACTCTATGAACATTTGCGTGTAGATCGCCGTCGAGCTAGAGCTGTCGGGAGCGCACAGCCCGGCTCTTACGTCACGCACAGAGCCACTTTGCTGTGCCGATTTCATGGTAAAGGGGAGGGTCAATTCACTAAAATTTTATTTCATAAAACATGAAACTGAACACTTTCATGACTTGTTAACTGCACAAATTGCTTTAATAACTCATTCTATCATAAAATAAACCATAATAACTTGATTCTATTCCCTTTGAAGTTCTCCTTTAATAATAGGCATTTAACATTTAGAAAAACAAACTCTTAGAAATCGGGGTAACACAAGGATGCAGGATGCGCAAGAATCGGGGGTATACATTCTGCGGCTTATTGTATTTCGTTCTTGGGCGTTAGTAGGCTTGTTAAGGGCCAAAAATATAGGCGTTGACCGCATTTTGGAGTACGATTGTTTTACTTGGCACACATATTCCTTGGATCATATGAACAAAATTCATCCAAAGAGACACTCTGTATCTATGCAAATTAGGCCTAATGTCCATAATTTATGCAAATGTATTCATATTAATGCCGGGGATATTCTATGAAATTGGTGTTTTTATATTCATTCATTGGATATACATTGTTGAACTCCATATATTTATTGGATCAAAAGGAGAAAATTAATCCACAGAGACACACTGTATATATGCAAATTAGGCCTAATTTCCATAATTTATGCAAATCTATTTATGGGAATTGGTTATTTTATGAACATTTTGTATTTATTGAGATATTTAAATGAGAAACATTATAAAATAGATGACCTAGGGTATATCAAGGTCCCGTGGATCAATCTAGCAGATTATGTTAACGTTTGGTGACCGTCTAACTCCTCAAATTCAAGTTGGCCACCGGCAGCCATGTAAAATTCGCACATTTTGCGTTATTGTTGAACTCCATATCTGTATGATATGTCTAGTAAAATCATTACTGGGATGTAAAAATCAATTGTTGAATCATCCTTGGAACAAACTAAGAAGATATGTCAAAAAAGACACACAATTCTTATATAAATTAGCCTCATTTGCATAATTTATGTATAATGACACAGGAATGTAATTTATTATGATATTATCGTCTTCATTGAAATACTTGAATTTTAACATTGCTGCGGCGGCCACATTGGATTCGTGAGACAAGATGACTGCCAATGCTGACAATAACCTGCTATAAGTATTTGTGTACTTTGACTTACCCTAGTTCATCAACTGCATAAGTTAAAACATCAATTATTTACATTAAGACTACAATTTCATAATGTATATCACATTTGTGTATCAATGTATACATTATGCAAATTGGTCTAATTAACATCTATAAAGTGTGCTTCTTTTGATAATTCTTTGTTCCAAGGACGGATCCAAAATGGATTCAGACATCCAAACAATTGTTAAACTAGACACATCACACATGTTTGTACCATGATTACTTCAAAAGTAAGACAAAATATACAGAATTTAACATTCCTGCCAACGGCCATCTTGGATTTGAGGGACTAGATGGCCATGAACGGTTAAAATAATTTGATAGATTAATCCACTTGCCTTGATTTACCCTAGACCGTCTATTTCCAAAGTTATTCTCTCAAGTATTTGAATAAAAGCACCATTTTCATAGAATATTCCATTCTCATGAATAAATTCGCATAAATTATGGACTATAGGTCTAATTTGCATATATACAGTGTGTCTCTGTGGATGAATGTATTCCTTTTGATCCGAGGAATATGAAAACACCATTTTCAAAAAAATATCCCATTTTCATGAATACATTTTCATAAATTATGGAAATTAAGCCTAATTTGCATAGATACAGAGTGTCTCTTTGGATAATTTGTTTTCTTTTGATCCAAGGAATATGTCTGCCAAGTAAAACAATCGTACTCCATGCAGTCACGGACCCCTTAAAGGGACTACAGCGTATGGCCTAATTTTCACAATTCAGCTCTCTATACGTAATTTTTCCTGAAGAAAAAGAAATTGGCATTCATTTCTGATGAAATCAATCGATTTTGGGGTAATTATTAAATATATAATTGTCCTGGGAACGCCCCGTTTAAATCGCCAAAATGTGACGTCATCTAAAGAACGGACTAATGAACTAAATTCTGTAGATGACGCGTCATGACGTAAGCCAATGAATTGTCAATCACATGTCAATCACATGTCGATCACGCTGCCGATTCCGGACCCTAAATGTGGGTAGGGCGTAAACTGGCTGCTAAGTGAGATTTGGCATCAGAAAACTAGTCTTAAATCACTACTGTGTTTATTTTCATGGATTTGTTTTTGGCAGACCTATGTTTCAAGTCATCAACTATGGAATAAGTGTCAAATTACGTTGTATTATTTAGGTCCTTTAACAAGCATACTACGTGGTAGTATGTGTATGGCATCGGAACTATGAATGAGCAGACGCTCACTTCGATCAGCCAAGCATGACGGCGGCCATCACTCGTAGTGGTGATGGCGATTTCAATGGAGATGAAAGGATGTTGCCGACCATAATAATAATAATCAACAGAATGCGTTTCGGGCTCTCGGCGCTATGTTTATTCACTTCTTAACACTAATGATAATAGTTTAAGATTAATCACAACGTACCAGAAGGAATGTAACTCTTTTTTCGTAAACTCGATTAGAGCTGCATATTAAACTTAATTAGGCATCATTCTACACTTCACGCGATTACTGCTTGTTAACGTAGCTTCATTCAATGAAAGACAACCATGGCCACGGTTAATGCAGCCCCACACGATCATCGTCATCACCATCGCCCATTATCACCATCACCATCAAAGTAGAAAACAATTATTTAGGGCTGATCAATCATGTGTGTTTGCGAAATATTCTGTTTATAAGAAAAGCAAACCAACTTGACAAATTCATGTGTATTTACCGTCAATTCGTGGACAATACCATTATTCACGCATGGCGATTCACTTTTTTTCCATAAAAATATTCACTAATTAAACATTGATATTCAAAACTAAGACTAGATAATAATATATTACTTTTCTTGAATGAGAAGTTAGAAAAAGTGACCACCAGAGAAGAAAAGAATAGTATAATTGGTCGAAAAAATACATCGTAAATCAACCCCCCCCCCCCCCCCCCCCTTTGCAAAATTGATCAGTCCATTCCCTCGGCTTAGAATTGGGCTAGTCGACTCGAATTAGGGTAGGTACACGACTCAGTGAATTTCATGAGTGAAATAGGTTAGTAAAATCCATCTTCCGACTGAAAGCCCTATAATAGCAGCATCATCATCATCATCATCATCATCATCATCATAATCATCATCATCATCATCACCAATATCAGTCAGAGGCGAAGCTACGGGTAATTGGGGAGGGGTAAATCATCCCCAATAGATGGTCAAAATCACACCCAAAAAAAAAAATTAAATAAATAAATAAATAAAATAAAAAATAAAATAATAATAATAATAATAATAATAATAATAATAATAATAATAATAATAATAATAATAATAATAATAATAATAATAATAATAATATAAATACATACATAAATAAATAAATTAAACAAATAAATAAAGAAATAAAGAAATAAAGAAATAAAGAAAATAATGAAAAAAATAAAAACATACGTGAGGTAAGCCCCCCCCCCCCCCCCCCCCATGTAAGTCACGTTCTCCCAATCAACCCAACCATGATCATCAACACAGTCGTATGCAACATAATTATCATCATTGTCGTCATCGTTGTTGTCATATGTCAGGGAATACCAAGATGGGAATGGGATGGTTCCCAGAATCGGCAGTTCTTGGCGACCCATTCTCTCCAGTAATTATGGGAAATGTGTATGTTTAAAGGTAAAGGCCAGTTTTGGAAACGCCCCCCTCTAAAAAAAAAAATGAAATGGAAGCTCTTATTACCAATAATGTGAAAGATAATTGCACTAATATAGGATCATCCAAATTTGGCCAAGAAACCGCCTACTAATTGATATACATGTATTCGCAAAATTATAAATTGATCTAGGGCCGGATAGATATCGCCAACGCGGAATCGCTCATACTCTACGTGTATTACGACCACGACGTGTACACGACGTGTTCGCTATATACGGGCTTGTCCCTAGCTTGTCGATATCTCATCTCCCCCAGCGCTAGCGGCGCTGACAGGTCTGAACGGGCGGTGGATTTATGAATTTCACAGGCGGATATTGGATTTCTTCCGATATTTCTGTATTTAACGATGCTTAGGTTCGGATTTTACCACACAAGCCCTATTTCAATACATATTCAACAATATTGATCAATATAGATGTATTCGGCTACTTTCCCGAAACGGGACTTGGGCTTTAAAACTCCATTACATTGCTATATTTGTTCACAATATCACTGATTTGTCAAGGGCGCATCATTGTTTGTATTCATATAACATGATCGGCTTCACCTTTCAGCTTCGATCGTAATGATAGCGTTGCTACATGTATTACACCCACTACCTTGCGAATCTATTCAGCTTACAAATTGGCAACGACCACGAACTTTTAAAAGCTAATAATCACACTTTTGCTATTTGTTTAGCGACATTTAGCGCTGTTATTGTGTTGCTATTTTCAATAATTTTAGTTTGTTTCTGCTAAGCTTTGGCTGATGTACTTATTGCAAGGAGCAACGGTTCCATTGCCGTGAGGTGGACCGTTTATAAGATACCGAGAAGGACGGAACGGTCGTCAGTGGTTAGAAGGGGAGGATGCTGTTGATTGAACCTACTACGTGGCGGTCATGGACCATCTGAAGGAACTTAATGGTAAGACCAAGGTGTATTACATTCTGGTCTGCATCATCCATGGTGTAGATAAGCAAGAGAAGGTGACACTGTTATAACTCACTGGCAGGTTTTGAGCATTTGGCAGGATCTCATTCATGCTGTCAGCATAGGCCTAGTGAAGACACAGAAGCAACCGACTCTCCAAATAAATTGGGTGGATCAGTTAATGTTATTACTCTATAATATTACATGATAAACAGCCTTGTCTTACACGCATTGTACAAGAGGCATAGAAGATGGCAAAATCTTGTCCTCTCCTCCCACGCTACCTACAAGCCCAACGTATTTGGCAAATTTTGCTGGGACAATATCGATCTGCAAGATCACTTTGTCACAACTGTACCAGCAAGCAGCAGCCCAAGAGACTGTCAGCACACGCTGTTTAAGTCCCTCAAATGATGCTAGTAATGCCGAGTGAGCCACGACCAACATCATGAACAACAACATATCGTATCAAACAAGGAACGAATGTTCCTCGAAGAAACACAGACGGCAGTGATGAACTCAATGTGTGATCAAGAGTAATCATGACCAGTGGATGCATGCAGAAGCAGAGTTTGCTTACTGCAATAAGAAAACATTCATTTGGTGGTTTCTGCTATGGATGCCGTCCTCTGAAAAAAATATCATCGACTGGGATGACAGCAAAGTATCATCAGTTAAAAGTTGATGCGAATTTGCTGCAGAAGAACCGGGCACCTCGACAACTGAAATGTTAACTGTGTAGTGTGTGCACACTGCTTAGAAGATGGCCACGGCTCGTCGTTTCTGTACTGGGAAGCCTAATATCACATGCTGCTTCCTCCCCGCCATTGGGCAAAGATTTGATAAAGCTGGACTGGCAAACATTATGATAAAAGGGGTGCTCCTGGCAGTGTTATACACGGGAAACACCACAACTGATCCATCAGGATACTCAAGCTGGTAGCTGGAGCTATACAGCGCATGAGATGGAGAGTATTCTAAATCTGGATGCAGACATCTTGAAGATGAGGACGTTGATTATATATCGCTACTGAACATTTTTAGGGAGATGCGCCACCAACCCAACATTGAAAGGACTCGATATTACTTACACGAGCTGTATGATGACTTTTGTGCCAGTCCTGATGGCCTTATGAAGGTGTTCCTGGGGCCCCTATTATTCAAAATGGTCTCTATTCTTCACCAGTTCCTTTGGGGTCGACATGTGAAAGGAGCCAGACTTCATCTAGCATTTGTCTAGCTACTCCTGCCATACATGATCACATTTGACCATGTCAATTATGAGAGGTATATATCTAACTATATTATAATGGGCAGATATATCGCAGTTGCCAGTCACTCATCCCAATGCCCATGCCCACCATTCTCAAGGAGGCGATCGATCGTGACCAGCTTAGTAGTGACGTGACCAGAGTGATTTGTATATGTATGTATGACGTTGTAATATACACATAAGGACATAAGTAATATAATATTTAAATTGGGGATACATTTCAATATTGCAAAGTAACATATAAATTATGATATCTATACCAATGATTTGAAGGTTAGTATTATTATGCCGATTTTGGGCTATATTCATCATCATAAAATCAAGTTCTTTGTCACTTCTTATTATTATGTCTTGTGCGTATGGATAATAATCAAATTCTCGAGTACTGCCGGATCGCGACACCAAATATAATTTTGATTCTCTCCACAGAGCTCGACAAAAGCGATTGGATTGTAATAAACTTATAAGCTCTAGACTTGAACATTTCGATGCAGTATCCAGTTTCATACATTCCCTGTAACTGAAAGCGTTATGTTTAGCCACTAACTTCAAGTTTGTAACTAACTTGTCTTGAAGGCTGTAAGTTATACAAAGTTTGATGTTACTGGGGTAATTTTAAACACCATACTGACATGCATTTTGAACCCTAAAATGGCTGCCGCATTGAATTAGGATATATCCTTGACTTACTTGTAGGTATATACGCAAATGTGGTCGTGATTATCGTGATTTTTTAGCACTCAAGTCTGCATCCAGTATATTTTTATCAGGCATGTCAGGGTTGTCACTTTCTTAGAACCAGGGCAGATATCTGTGATAGCATTGCATGGGCCTCGGGGGGGGGGGGGGGGGGCAGTTAACACAGCGTGGGATTGTTGACAGTAGTGATACAACTGTCAGAAACTGATAAGCATGTGACCGAATTGATTACCACGATGGTGGAAAACAAACTAACGACACAATCACGTCATGTTTTTGTCTAGAAACGAATTTATACCAAGTATGATGTTATCGCGGCCATTTTGATCACCATATGGCGGCCATTTTGAAACCTATAATGGCTGTCATCTTAGATTATGATACTTCCTTGACTTGAAACATCTTGGTATACATCAACATGATTTCCTTGTACCCGAACATATATGTTTGGACACTTATTTGAACTTTTTAACCTGTATAGAAGCAAAGTTATGGAATTTTCACTTTACAACGGCGGCCATTTTGTATTGTATAATGGCCGCCATCTTGGATTAGACTTTTCCTTGAACTTGAAACCTTCATACGATCGTTTTAAAAGATTGTTTGTATCTGAAAACATATATTTAGACACTTTAATAAACTTTCCAACTTGTCTTTATGAGAGCAAGTGGAAGAAAATTAAGAATGTCGGCCATTTTGGACGCCATCTTTGATTCTGCCACACCCTCAAGTCGGATTAAAGGGGACCTAAAGTGTGTTATTCTTCACACATTTCTGGCGTGTTCAGACAAATATATGGGTTTTACCTGACTATTTTGCCAAGCTATTGCACCACAATGGAATCTATTCTTTCTCCAAGAGGCATGTAACATACAATGAAGAATCAAGCGTGTACAGAAGTATGCATTGGTTGCTAGGGGAAATGTATGTTGCTAGGAAACATTACTTGATATTTACTTCAAATTCATGTTTGCCGACCAGGCAGCATTTTGCCTTTCCATTTACAGTGATTTCATCATAGAAAAACACATCGTTATGTCTACAATGGCTGCATCATTTGTAAATAAGTCATTTTTTAAATTCCAGTTTGATATCAAAGGGGGCGTGGTCTATTCAGCACTGGTTCCCATGTTGATCATTCAAGTTGCGGCAATTTAAGTTGTCATTTTCAATAACTTCAGACAGTCCCCTTTAAAGGGGCCCTGCAACCCAAATGCATGTTGACCTCTGTTCATCTGTATTAGTGTACACATTCAATATTTGTAAACGGTTTGACCCAAATATTTTTTGTATATTGTAAAACATTTTATCATTTATTTGTCTTTATGTTGCTAAGCCCCACCTCCTAAAAAACCCTCCAGAGCAAATTCTATTGTTGGTCAATCACTGGTCAGCGACCATGAGATTAACAAAAGATGAAAGTACAAAAAGAACATCCACACAAAAGCATGCCCTGCATACCTCCATGCAATAGCTTAGACAGTGCTTTTCTTCTGACATAGCAACATCTATTGTAATTGAAGTTGTGTGAGTTGGTATTCTATTCAACCGTGTGATGCTATTGTGATTAGGCTAATCACAATAGCATGGTAGCTGACCAGTGATTGACAAATGATGTCACTGCAGGTCAACAATATAATTTGCTCTGGAGGGTTTTTGTGTACACTAATACAGATGAACAGAGGTCAACATGCATTTGGGTTGCAGGGCCTCTTTAAAGTGAGGTATGTTGTTGCTTTAATCCATCCGGGTACATTACAATCTAAAATTCTGGCTATCGCCTGTCACTTATTGGGCATTTACAACACTTTGCAGCATTCACATCATACTAGTTGCCATATAGCAACGGTTTATCAATTTAGCCTTAAAGGGATCTAGTAACTTTGTTGACATGTGCAAAAAGTGATGAAGGGTTGATGCAATGTACATTGGTGTTATCTCATATGTCCACAGGGTATTGTGTGAAAATTTCAAGTCATGTGGACATTGCATGGCCAAGTAATGAGCGAAAATGCAAAGTGATATTCACTGCACTCACTTTGTACACGGTAAGAAAAACTCCAGGGGAGTTTTTCTTATCTGAATACTTCAATCGTACATATCTTTGTAACGAAAGGGAAATTTGAAAAACCGAAACCGGTCCCATGATTTTATTGTTAATACGAATACAACAAGGTATGATGGAACCGCTATAATTTATTTTCAGGATTTGGACAATGTTCCTAAGTCCCTTTAAATGGTGTATATGTATTCCTGGACCTCATGCCATCCGAGGAAATCACATTCAGCCATATACACCGCACGAGTAATTAGTAATGTGAGTTTCCATGAATTACATGCAAATATTAATGCAATTAGAAGTTTGGATTATGTCACTGACCTTGAGTTGACCCCTAATGACCTCTAGTGACCTTAGCAATAATGTTTCGTACTTGATATTCTAGAATCTGATAGCTGGTATCACATTCCTTTGTCCCTAAACACATCAAAAATCTAGGGCGACTGTATGTCATTTTTGTATTTATTTGTTGTTGACATTTCGTTTTTCAGTGAAATCCACCGTTTTGGCGTGATGTATTTGATCATGTGTCACAAAAACGGCGTTGCCATGGTAACGTGCAACTTGTTGGGGTCGAAAATTACAGTTTCGGATAGCTGAGACGTATACCTTCAAAATGATACCAGAAATAATTGGCCATCCGAGTGCAGCCAACTCCATTTTTAAGCCACTTTTCAGGTTTTGGCTCATGGACTAGGACAAGTGATTTACGACTTGCACATGGTCTAATCTTCTAATTATATTGAGATCATTACTAACAATTTACATCACAAATGAATTGATGTCCACTCATGATGCGGAACTACACATTAAATGTCGTAAATGTATAAATGTGAGTGCGTTTATGTCTGCAAGGAATGGTAATATTCTATTTGATCCATATCAAATTATTTTGTTTTCTTTTTACAAAAGGTTATTTCCGAGACCAAACTTCTCGCGCAGGTCATGTGAATTCCTCATCGGCCTACATTTACCAGTTTGATTGAAAGTGTGTGTGAAAATATAAGACATAAAATGTGATAGGCTATACACTTATATACAGGGTGGCTCCAAAAAAACGGAACGGGGCACTTCCCAAAATATAATACCACAATGTTTATGTTCATCGGATAGGGTATCCTTTCCAATGAAAAACGATACCAAGAACAGTAATTTTGGTCAGGTCGTTTTTGTTTAAGGACGCAGTGAGTGAGACCATGTCAGGTGCCGATTTATGTCGATTTCGACCTAGTCAATGCCAGTTTAACCGCACTCCTTGCCCGTAATACCATTCAGCGAGCATGCCCATTCTCTCGGCACACGGCTGAGTGCACACTAACAACAGTGCGCAATGCTCAACGCTATGAACAGCGGTTCGTGCGATTCATCAAGCGCTGGCTCAATACAAATTGACAAAAAGGAGAACCTGACATGGTGTCACTCACAGCGCCCTATAACAAAAACTACACGACCAAATTGACTGTTCTTGGTATCGTTGTTCATTTGAAAAGACACTCTATCTGATGGAGATAATACATTTGTTACTATATTTTGGGAAGTGCCCCGTTCCGTTTTTTTGGGGCCACCCTGTATAATCCATTTTTATTCAACAAACATAGTCATAAAAATTACATTGGCGTACGTGCACATTGTACCAGGTACCAGGGGGGGGGGCGGGGGGGCGGGGGGGGGGGCGGGGGGGCTGAGGTATGTTGCAATAATTACTTAGCTGCCCTTAAACGGTATGATCAGGCTACTAAATATGGCCCGTGCTGTAATATGGCCCCACCCCCTGTTTATCACATAGAAGTAGTATTGTTAAATGGCGATGGGATCTCGAGGGATTTTAAATGCTATTGAGGGAAGAGTAAATAAGTCCCGAGACGAAGTCGAGGGACTTATTTTCTTCACGAAATAGCGTTTGAAATCCCGAGGGTTGGAATATTCCGTTATTTTCCCGACAACAAATTTAACAACTGTTTTATCATCTGACTGTCAAAATCCGTTTCACTCGCTCACTCACAGAAACACTCGCTACCACATCACAAAACGCAGAATTCACTCTCTCATGTCCACAATAAGTCGATCGGCGTACTTACGATTGCCTTTCTTCAGATCACTGCATTTCTATCAGAACTATTTGTCGATTGGGCCTTACTGCAGATTATAAAATGGGTAGAAGAATCCCTGCATTCTGATTGGTCAATAAGCATGTAAAAGTTTTTTACTGATGCATGGCTCACTTTAGTTTGATTTTCAGTTTGTTTGCGCTTATTTTATAAAAACAAATGTTGCACAGGGGTATTTCGTGGATTAAAAAAAATAAAAATTATCATTCAAAAAAAAATAATTAATGTTAAAATTTATATAAAAATGTGTATTTCATCTAAAAAAAATATATAAAAATAAAAAAATTATAAATGTTTTTATTTTTTTTATTTTAAAATTAATATAAGCAACATTTTATAATTTAAAAAAAAATTAAAAATTAAAATGTGAAATCAAATTTTTTCCCAGCCATGGGTTAGTACTTTTGAAGCCATGGGTCGGTAAATTTAGCCAATTTAGCCATTACTGGGAAAAAGTCTGATTTTCACATTTTTTCGCGCCCATTTTATAAAACAAATGCTGCACAGGCATATTTCGTGGATCGGTAAGAATTGTATGCACTCTTTTAACTTTGGAAATGGTCTAAAACCCACTTGCTGCGCTCGTTTAAACCATACCAAAGTTAAACTCGTGCATCCAATTCGTACCGATCCACTCATGCCTGTGCATCATTTGTATAATACCCCACCACTTCTGAACATCGCTGATTTTCGTTTTTTTTTTTTTTTTTTCTTTCGTTCGCTGCATGCCGCCCGCGAGATAAATGATTTTATGCATGTACAAGTAACACGGGTACGGTACGTACGGTATGTGTACATTTTGTATCGTAAACAATTGCCCCTTGACGTAACTTGCAGGGGTGTAATATTGCCATTGTATATCGCAAAAATATAACACCGCAGCGGCATGTACCGGTACGGTACTGCATTTACTAAGTCATGTGATAAAAATAACTAGAAGAGAATCTACGCATTGCGCGCTAATTTTCCCATAGCCTTAACACGCAGCAAACATGGCCGGTTAGGGAAACTTCATGGACTGGCTAACATGGAATGCTGGGTATTTCGTAGTCTATGATCTAAGACCCTCGATCGCATGCTAAAAATAATCCCACCACCCATAATAGATAGCCGCCAACGAGAGAGATCTGCACAACAGCAGTGATGGCTGCCAGCAGAGGCCTCGTGAGCAGCGATCACTGATGTTACGTAGACCTCTCTCGTTACGCGTTGGTCGTGCTATGTTCAGCATGTGATCGAGGGTCTCTATCCTAGACTAAACGTATCCCAGAATTCCATGTTAGCCAGTCCATAAAGTTTTCCAAGCTTAGCGCGCAGTATGACCCCCCTGGGTTTATCACATAGAAGTATGAATAAACAAACCAACCCGTTTATAACTAGAAGCAAAGACGCTTAATGGAAAGACCGACCACTGGACAATTTTCTTGTACAAAGTGAATGGGCAGCGCGCGATGTCCTTAGTTAATGCGCGCAATTACAGTCCTGACGTCACAATGCAAATTGCACAGGGGGTTCCCCACATATTTATTGTTGCAGTTGTTGTTGTTGCTGCTGGCTTAATGTGAATGACTCGGCTATTTTTAGCTTAGCAACAACACTATTTTCGGAAATAAATCAGCTAACTAAGCGCACCGATTTTATAATGCGCATACATACGCAGTTATCATTGGTCAATTATTCCACAAAGCAGTATCATGTTGGGAAGAACAAAGTCGATTGGTTTGTCGGTGCGTATATTCCAGACAGTGTGCGTGATAATATGCAAATATCCAAATATGCCATTGCCTGTTTATTGTGCACGTTCGAGATCTGTGAATTTAACAATTCTTTATTTCAAAAATGTGAGTGAAAATCTCTAAAAGCTCATCGACAATAATTTTTAAATATTTGTACATATACAAAGACAATATTGAATTAGAAAAACAATGTGTCCCCCAGGTGTACTCAACTTGGAGATAAGCTGATGTTCAATCGTCATACTAGCCTGAATTTGCCGAGTTTAAGTAAGTACGTTCTGATCCTTACTTTTGTTTAAATCAATACTAACAAAGGGAACATTTGTTCCAAAAAAGCTCATCGACAATAATTTTTAAATGTTTTTTAATTAATTAAAATAAACAAGATTCAGTACTGTACCCAAACCTCTGGGTGTACCCAACTTTCTCTTTAGCTCGATTTGAATCTTCATTCTGTTTGAAGGGACATCGCTGCGCGACCGCCAGTGATCTGTCTTGTAATTATACAGTCTTTGCTAGAAGGCTCACTAAACGCGCGCAAGTCACGTGTCCCATAGACTTTGTACATGGGCAACATGGCGGAGTGAAACGATTTTTGAAGCTCCCGTGGACTACTTCTCTACGTCATCGCGTAGTGACCTAGAAATACTTGACCAATCATCATGTGCTGATGTTCAATGTTCAATGTTCAATGTTTTATTTCTCATGTCACCCTGTCGTAGGGTATTGAAGAAAATCACATTTAGCACAATATAACAAATATATACAGATATATATACACATATTCAAAACATATATCACAAAATATAAGAAAACTAACATGTAACATAAAACAAACAGGAAGTAAGTTAATTGCAAATTTAAAATCGATCAAAAATATAAACTTTCGAAAATGTGAAGATCATTGAGATGATAAACTCGGTCTTGTCAAATTTAATTTCCCTATACCTTTACTAAAAGGTGATAGTACTTTAAGAGTGAAACCGCTATGCAATGATGACCAAATAAATGAACAGTGATACTGACAAGTTAGCAGGAAACTATTAATAATAATCTAAAGTAAGTTTGTAAAAAAAGAACTATTCCAGAATCAATATAGTAATATACTTAACTTTCATAATTATGGGGGCTAACTAATCATTATAATATGGTGTGAAGACGATATTTAGCAAACAAAGACAAGTAAATAAAACGCAATCGCAATATTTATAATAATAATAAAGAAGTAAAAGAAAGAAAACAAGGTCAATCGCAAGCTATGAATTGACCAAGGAAATGTTACTATCAAGAGAATGCACAACGGATATTGAAATATCAATGCAGTAGAGAAGGAGAAAAAAACAAGAGCAAAAACTATTTACATACAACAAAGGTACTTGTTCAGATCATGCAGTAAACGTGTGCATCAACATATTATAAATGACTATAATACTTTCCAAGTTACCACTATTCGTCAATTTGAAGGATAATCATACATACTACAATTCATACCCTAATTTATTATTGTTACAAAGCTCGCATATGCGATCCTTTCTTTCGATTCCATTATATCTTCCAGTTACTACAGGCAATCTGTGATTTCCACATCGGAGCTTTGCTAAAGCAATTCTCAATGAGGGCGGCATTAATATCAAATATGGTTCCATAATTACCTTACTTTTAAAAATTCGGTAATTTAAACAACATGTACTATCGTTAATTTTACAGTGCCAATTTTGAGAATATGTATCACTTAATCTTAGTTTAAGGGCTGATTTCACCCATGAACTACTTACTTTTTCATTTTCATACCACAAATTTGACATACCTAATTCATGCAAAACAGTATGTACATATCGAGTCCATTTAGAGGAAAATATATCATTATCTCGCAGGAGTTTCAAAATATTACACACTGTCGTTGAATACTTGACTTCTTTACCAGATATAGTTCTAAACCAATAGTTAACCATTCTTTCTTTTACAACTAATGAAACTTCAAACCGACCTAATTCACCCAGTGCCATGCTATTCATCGTACTTTTTCTCAATCTTAACAATTGCTTACAATATTGTGCATGCAAGGCCTCGATCTGCGCAATATTTTCAAAACCCCAGACTTCACTTCCATAAATAAGTACGGGCACCACTATCCGATCAAAAAGTTCTACCTGTATGTCTAAAGGAGGTCTTAACTTCCGAGATTTTATTATCAGACAATACATAGCTCTTTTAGCTTGAGTAATTTGCTTGTTCTGGGATTTTTTGAACGTATTGTTATAATTAAACACTACGCCCAGGTATGTGCACTCATCAACCACCTCTACTTCTTCTCCGTCAAACATTAACGGTTCATATTTTTTTTTTTTTCCTTTAGAAAAAATCACTACTTTCGTTTTACTAACATTAACTTTTAATAACCACAATTTACAATATTCACTAACGGCATCCAATGCTGATTGTAATTCACGTTCATTGGTTGCTAAAACTATCGTATCGTCTGCATATAATAATGAGAAAAGTTTCATAAACACTTCAATTCCATTATTGGACATTGCACTTTTAAGTTTTTTGGGCAACAAATCAATACCGGGATATCTATCTTTAATAAATAATTCAAAATCATTTATGTACAATGCAAAAAGTAAGGGGGATAAATTCTCCCCTTGTCTAACGCCAATGTTGCAACTAAAGTAATCAGATCTTTGAGAATCTTTTACAACACATGATTTCAAATTTGCATACATATTATGAATGACTTTAAATAGTTTTCCTCGAATGTTTTGCTGTAAAAGTTTACACCAAAGTAATGTTCGATCTATCGAATCGAATGCCTTTTTGTAATCTATAAAGGCACAGTATATTCTTTTTCTGTGAGATAAATACAAATCTAGGATCGAATGAAATACAAATACGTGATCTACAGTCGAATATCCCTCTCTAAAACCTGTTTGTTCCTCACCGATTAAATAGTTCTCATTCAAAAATGTACTTAATCTATTATTTATTATTGATGTTAACAATTTCCCAATACAGCTTAAAAGTGTAATTCCACGATAATTGTCAGGGTCGTTCGGCGACCCTTTCTTTTTATAAATTGGGCAAATTAAACCTATAGTCCAATCAGTTGGTATAATTCCAGTGTCCAAAATTATATTAAACAATTTAGTGATTACTCTAATTAGAGATTCATTACTATTCTTTAAACATTCGTTTAATATTAAGTCTATGCCACACGCTTTATTATTTTTTAACTTTTTAATCTGACAAACGACTTATTCGTCACAAATCGGTTTATTAAAATCATAATTGTCGTTTGACACTAAAGCATATCGATCAAAAGAAAAATCTTCCTTTTCATCATATTCATGTAATGTATCTTTTTTATTCAAATCCCTAAAATGGGATTCAAATGCTGAAATACCAATTGTATTGTTTTCCTTTTTATCTTTTACTTTTAAATTTAATATTTTCCAATATTCTTTCGGATCTTTTGATTTTAGAGCACGAAGCTTCTTATGTAAATCCTTAAGATACATATTGCGTTCGTGCTTTAATGTTTTCCTATACAATAACTTCACGCTCTCAAACTTTTCCTCATCATCTAGACTACCTTTTGAACGTTTGCAATTTTTCTTAAGTTTCAAATATTTTGACTTTAATTGTTTACATGTCTCATTAAACCATAATTTATAATCAGGTTTATGTACTTTTGTATCGCTTTTCCTTTTCTTTTTACTCGTTTTCTTCACTAAATTTGCTTTAGAAGCTGCCTCAATGTAAACACTTTGTATACACTCGCATAATTTGTCTATTGCTTCTTGATCAGTGTTATTTCTTTCTAGTAAATCTATCCTGCTACAAATATCATTAATCATATTTGCATCTAAACCATTTTTAAATTCATTGCAAGAAGATGTATTCCAAACAATTTTCACATTTGCTTCAATTAAGGAAGAATCGCCTTCCTGTTGAGTGTTTACCTCCTCACTTCTTTCTAGCGAGTCTACGTAAATATCTAAATGTACACATAAAGGATTATGTTTGTCAGAAAGCGTATTATCAAAACAATCTACCTCACAATTTCTAACTAACTTAAACGATTCTCGTGATATAATAACATAATCAATGGTGCTCAAATTTCCAAATGTGAAATGGCCTCTGGCATCATTTCCTATTCTACCATTAACTATTGTCATTTCGAGTGATTTGCATAATTCAATGAGATTTACTCCATTTTTATTTATGCATCTATCCAAATTTCTTCTTTCAGGAAGTGAGGGTGTTTGCACATCTAAATATAAATCTTCGCAACTATCTTCAACACAATCTATCAAATTCCCTGTCCGAGCATTAAAATCTCCTATCATGCACAAAGGCAACTCATATTTACTTTTTAAATCCACAATAGAGCATGTTATATTCCACATACTAAGAATCTTGCTCTACGATTGGTCAAAAGTTAATCACGTGATGAAGCATAGTTTCGCCCATCATTGATGGGAGAAGAAAACTTCGTTACACTCTGTAGATATCTTTGGTGAAAGTGTGTTGCACTCACTAGATAAAAAGTACTATCTAGTGAGTGCAACGCACTTTCACTGCGGTTGCATTGACTTGACTGTGGAGCTCGTGTGTGGCTAGTCAAATTCCGTACCCAAATGATGTGGCGGGGTTCTCTATGCGCGCGAATTACAAATTTAATTGTATTCGTTGTGCATACACGTACGTAGCACACTGTTCAAGCTCATACACACGCTATGCATGCACTGTGTATGCGCTATGCATGTGCAGCGCATACGTATCGTACATAGTATAACAGTACACGGTTTGCTGCGTTGTTATTGTTTAATTGCTTGTTCTGTTGTTCGACGTAGTTCTATTAACGGAGCTGAAATGGAACTTTTTTTGCTTGAGAGTGAAAGTAAAGTGTTCCAAGATTATTGCGAATGCTGGAAACAACATACACATTGGAAATTGGAATAACATTGATGTTGGTAAGTAGATCAAACAAGTACTGTAGTAGTAACAGCTGTAATTAAGACTTGCGTTAGACTAGGCCTGCTTATAGACTAGATCTACCGTTCGATGTGGAATATAAAGCAAATAATCACCTTTTGGTTTCAGGCGATGGCAAACTATCACTTCCTCGGCGATCTGAATGTATACGCTATCTTTCCTCAGCTTCGCTTCGGAAAGATAGCTACATCCAGATCGCCTTGGAAGTGATAGATTGTCCCATCACCTTCACCAACGGTAATTATTTGCTTACTATCTCCTCGAAAATATCAGAATTATAGTATTTCGAGTTTTCATGTGGTACATAAACTGATCCAATAATAAATGTGAACTTATTATTCAACTTAACTTTGCACCACAGAACATACCTTGATTTTACTTTTTCTATAATTTGTACATTGTAACAGTCTTTGTATAGAATGCATACGCCATGCACTCCTCCGTGAGGCAATGTATTATCAGTGCGCTCTTTACAAATATATTCATAACCAGGCGGTATAAAATCCTCATCAATATAGTCTGTCTTAGTTTCTGAAAAGCATGCGATGTCTGCATCAGCTATATAGTCTGGCAATATTCCAAGCTCCAGCTTAGAGTTTATACCGCATACATTAATACTAATAATTTTAATCAATTGTAAGCCAGAAGAATTCTGTTTTTCAGGAATTTTGTGTATCAACGTGTTATCAAGACTTTTATAATTGTGCATTGTTACTGCTAGTGACGGACATTTAGCAGTCTCTCCGCCGTCTCCAGGCAATCCACCCAGTCCCTGGGAAACTCTCGACCCCTTGGTGCCTTCCATCTGTTGTTTGAGGAGGGGCGCATCTGAAAAGACATACCTCGGTGTCTGGTCGCATCTGCATATGTGTGTGGTCCTCGGTATTGTTGACTGGCCCGCCTTCCAACCTCTCCGCCGCGGCGCTGATGTTGATCGCGGTGTCTGGTATCGTCTGCGTGAGTGTGTAGTCCTCGATTTCCTGCCAAATCTTCAGAATGCTGCATCTGCAAACTGGTCTGCCGCTGATGTTGATCAGGTTGGTGTGTGTGAAGTGACCGCCGATCTTTCCGAACCTCATTATCTCCACCGACGTAGCTGATGAAGTTTGACGCAAGCTGTTTGGTCCCACTCCGGTTCAAATGAAGACCATCTCGGGCGAGGTGCATTTCTCTTATGTTATTGTTGTCGATCACGCTCCACCCTCGATTGGCTGCCAATAGTTGTATTGGTGACACGACATATGCTCCGCCGACATATGCTCCGCCGACAATTGCTCCGAAAAATGCGACAATTGCTCCGCGACAAATGCTCCGCGATACTTGCTCCGCCGACATTCGCTCCGACGACAATTGCTCCGCCGACAAATGCTCCGGCGACATTTGCTCCGCCGACAAATGCTCCACCGACATTTGCTCCGCCGACAAATGCTCCGCCGACATTTGCTCCGCCGACATTTGCTCCGCCGACATTTGCTTCGCCGACAATTACACCGCCGGAAAATGCTCCGAAGATGCGACAATTGCTCCGCCGAAAATGCTTCGAATATGCGACAATTGCTTAGCCGACAATTGTTCCGCCGAAATATGATCCGGAGATACGACATTTGCTCCGGTGACAATTGCTCCGCGGAAATATATGCTCTGATGATGACAGTACTTCAAATAGTCCAAAAAACAACATATGTTCCTCAACCATAATTGTTCCACCGACATTTACTCCGCTGAAGATTAAACTCTGGAATGAATTCTCAAGTACCTTTGGTATGAAGTGCGCTTTTATATGTTATGCGAATCTCTTGTGAAATTGGAGTACAATCGATTCAGTAACCATCGATTCATTCAAATATTTTATTTGGCTGGTTTGTTTGTTTCACGTTTCTTTATACAGGGTGGGGGGGGGGGGGGGGGGGCAGTCAAGCACAGTGTTGTAAGGATGCGTGACCCTGCAGCCTGCATCTAGTAGCAGAAGGGGAGGCGCAATAACACACAACACTGGCTTTAGTTTTTGATGTTACATTGGGGCTCGACTGGAGTCGAACCACGGACCCTCATAGTATACGAAAATGCTGTGATGAATAGTATACTGTTCCAAGCAATCATCAAGCGAAGGGCATGATACTGGTGTTAAGATCGATTATGAATAGAAAAAAGAAAAGTCTTTATAATCACTGCAGTTTGAGTACAGTACTGAATCTTGTTTATTTTAATTAATTAAAAAACATTCAAAAATTATTGTCGATGAGCTTTTTTGGAACAAATGTTCCCTTTGTTAGTATTAATTTAAACAAAAGTAAGGATCAGAACGTACTTACTTAAACTCGGCAAATTCAGGCTAGTATGACGATTGAACATCAGCTTATCTCCAAGTTGAGTACACCTGGGGGACACATTGTTTTTCTAATTCAATATTGTCTTTGTATATGTACAAATATTTAAAAATTATTGTCGATGAGCTTTTAGAGATTTTCACTCACATTTTTGAAATAAAGAATTGTTAAATTCACAGATCTCGAACGTGCACAATAAACAGGCAATGGCATATTTGGATATTTGCATATTATCACGCACACTGTCTGGAATATACGCACCGACAAACCAATCGACTTTGTTCTTCCCAACATGATACTGCTTTGTGGAATAATTGACCAATGATAACTGCGTATGTGTGCGCATTATAAAATCGGTGCGCTTAGTCAGCTGATTTATTTCCAAAAATAGTGTTGTTGCTAGGCTAAAAATAGCCGAGTCATTCACATTAAGCCAGCAGCAACAACAACAACAACAACTGCAACAATAAATATGTGGGGAACCCCCTGTGCAATTTGCATTGTGACGTCAGGACTGTAATTGCGCGCATTAACTGAGGACATCGCGCGCTGCCCATTCACTTTGTACAAGAAAATTGTCCAGTGGTCGGTCTTTCCATTAAGCGTCTTTGGTGAGAGCCATTGTGACGTATGCATATGAACTTGTTTTATTGACCTCGATCCCGTGACGACGCGTTTGAACTACTCTGTGATTGGTTAACTGAAGTTCCCAAGTAGCCCATAATGCAACCAGTTGTAGTCCCTTCCGGTGACCAAAAATCGCGGCATCATGTCGACAATTTGATTGAAATAATATCTGAAACTAGTTTGTGAGTTCATTTTCATTAGGCCTATAATATTAATTTGAAAGAAATATTTGGAAGTGGAACTGGTCTGAGGGCGGGGCGCGGCTGGAATAGATCGACAAATCTTTTGTTTTTGTGGCATCTTTTAACATTTAATTTCAGTCTCTTACTGTCGGCCATTCTATTACTAAAATAACCAGTAAAATAGGCAATGAAAACGATTCATTTTGTCGATCGATCTAACTCTAAGACTGAATAATGGATGGCAACAAAGACATGCAAGTGCTGAACTTCTAAAAGTAAAAGTCGGTAACTTCACCGGCTTTGCCTTTGCCGGTGCCGGTGGGCTAGAACTAGAAGTGAGCCACGCCGGTCTTGTCGGCAGGCGAAGCTAGGCTAAGGTGTCCCTCTCTCATACTCGGCTTCTCTGCATGGCCGTCTCGGCAATCTGGACTAAATATAGTCTACTCGGCCTTAAAACGATGGTTTGCCATCTACCTTAGATAATCCAAGAACCGGTAATGTTTATAGATTTAGAGAGATCAGTTAACTTGTCCTAGCATCTTTCAATGATTTATTAATCATTGATTTTTATTGCGGTCCCGACTCCTGCCTGGCCCTGGTTAATAATAATTTATTTAAATTTAAATTAAAAACAAGAAAGATTCCGAGAGTGAGAGACTGACCCTAGGCCTGGCTAATTGTTTTCTTCCAGCCACTGCACTGACATTCAATTTGTCCTGCAAACACATGCCAGCCCCAGACTGGAAAGCATTAATTCACATTTTTATCTGATGTTTTTGTTCAACCCCTTGCCTTACTCTGATTGCACGTTTAGGATGTATCGTTTGTAGCCCATTCTAAATCATTGATGACAATACAAAATGATGGACCAAGAAATGTCTAAGTAATAACAAAAACTTCTTTTCAAGGATTTTTTTTAACGTTTACTTAACTGGCTCTTGACTGAAAAGTAAATGTAGTACCTAATCATCAGTTTAAACCCTAAAGTCAATCAATCAGTTTTGCATTTTTTAACTGAGACTTTACAGGAGCTCGTTTGTCATTTCACTGTTTTCAGGAGCTAATTACTAATTTGCACTCTCTGAACAGATGTATTTTGTTTACTATTTTGGTCTAGTATTTTCATTCCACATCAAGAACATGTTAGTGAAATTAAGTGAATATTTTTTCTTATGAATGTTATATTTTTTTCATCTCATAGCAATATTTTGAGGATGTGGTTCAACAAGGACTGGCGACTGGTGATAGGCTGGTGTTACAGTGGTACTTCAGGATTACTTATCTGCCGGTTCTTTACTCGCTATGCACAGCTAGTCAGCTATCCACAGGCACAGGTATTCTTTCTACTATAATTTAATCATCCCACTCATTTTTTTGGTGCAGGATTCTTTTTTTTTCTTCATAGGTTAGCTTTTTCCCCGTTATTTATAATTAAGTATTAATTTGGATAAGAGGAATAATTAAGGCCATTCAAGTTTTTCTTTTCATATTTTGAATTCATTATTTATTGGTATTATACATCCTAACTATCTCGGAGATCAACTTCTCAGTGAATTTATTTATTGGTTTGTGGCAATGAATCATTAAACTTTAAGCTATATAAATAATTCAAGCAAATTTCTTCATTGTGTTCAATATCATTTGTCACCTTCTTATTCAATTTATTTGCATGTTTTGGTAATTTTTGTTGATAACTTTTATTACTCTACATGCTTTTTGAGGTCAAGACAATTTATTTTAAAGTTTATAATGTTTATAAAGTTGTATTAATATTAACTCATTCATGACTGTTCCCTAAAAATACTCCACTCTGTTTTCCATGGACTCGAGAATATGTTTTACCAAAATCAATAAACGGGCTGAAAGTGCAATTGCTATCTATAGTCTAACATTCTTTCTCTGTGTGTGTTTGCATTCTTTAATTACAGATCTTCGGACTATAGGAGCATGACAGATCACCATGGATGTTACTTGGTAGTGTTCACAAGCAATGGACAGGCCATGCTATATCAGGTACCTCGTTATATAATGAAGTTTGGTATTAAAAGGTTCCACTGTAACAAAATTAGGCATTCCTAATTCTTTTAAATCCAAACATATGGGAACTGATCAGAAATAAATTAATTTAATGAAAGTGAGCAAAGAAAATAGGCTTATGATCCTACCTAAGACCTGTAAATTGCTTTACTGTGTTCTAACCCGCACTGAGCTAGAATGCATCTCATAGTGGTACTTTCCTGAACCCGTCTAGTATGTGCATTGAGGAAGAATCTTTGAAGGAGTGCCATGTAGCTCAGAGGTTAGAGACTTATAGAGCATGACCTTGCAAAAGTTGACGTCTCTAGTCATTTTAGTTGGTGCAAATGATGCAAGAAAAATGATATTTCCATAATCTAATTGTCTAACCCTCAGGCTCATTTCTTTTCTATTCTGAATCTATATTATAGATTTCCATTTTCCTCATGGTCAAGTTAAAAGAAAAATGATAAAATCGCCCCATAACAAAAATAGGCAAACCTGAATAGATGTAATATTTTGTTTGTGAAAATTGATCATTATTATATTTATAGTGGAACCTCTTTATAAGGAGACCTGTTATCACATAAGTTACCTGATAATGATATAGTGAGGTAATTGCTTTAAACCCAAGGCTATCTGAGAACCATCATGCTCGTTGTAACAAGGTTTCACTTTACAGATTGGTAAAAGATCTTAGTTAGACTGATGAAATGGCTGTTACAACCTTTTGTTATTTCAAGATCTGAATTTTAAAAATGTTCCCAGGTATTTTCTGTAGTATATTATTAGGGTATTTTTCTTCCGTTTTGGTACAGTCCACCAGCGCGGTGGATTTTCGTAGGAAAACCCAGACTAGTTGCAGTCTAGACAATTCTAGATTTGCCTAACTGAATGTAGGTCAAACAGTGACCTGTTGTTGTACTTGTAAACAACATAAATTATGTAGACTGCAATTGCATTGTACATGTGATGTGCATGGGGTGCATGCATAGCTTTAGGCATGCACTTTGTGTATACAACCAGAGTGTATATAACCAGTGTGTACATACAAGCTGATTTTCATATACTCTCCCAATGAGTTCAATAAACGATGCATGAAAGAATGCATTCTTAACTGAAACGAATGGTGCGATGTGTAATTATTGGTGGTTTAGACGACCAGCCTTCAATTTACCTCAACATGCATGCAGAGATTACATTTCCAAGCCCCTTCTCAGGCTAGCTTTAAAAACATTTTTTTCCTTCATAGTATAATTATCTCTCAAGTCTCAACCATTTGCTTTGTCTTTCAAAAAGAGGACATCATGTTTAAATCTATTCAACTCTCACTCATTCATTTGATTTACAGTCAAATTATAATGTATTACAAACTTGGTCTCGGTGTGTAGATAAATAGATTCATGCAAAAGCCACATTTTTATCAATGAATGGTTTACTTGCATTTTTTGCTTGCATCCATCTACAACTTTCAATATTGCAAACAAAATAATCTATGAAATATTATTACTTTGGTATCTAATGTTTATTTCTTATTTTTAAATTGAAGCTAAATGAGAGATATTTGTTATTTTGTTGGCACACTGATTGTGGTGATAATGTTTAGTGGATGATGTTGAGTGTCATGGTGGAATTCCTGATTGAAGAGCTCCTCTTAACTAACAGGGTGTATGAAGTGTGGCATGATAGTCTTATATTTTCCCCTTCAGGTCAGGATATTTTTGTCAAATCATTGCAAAACATGTATGTTTTACTATTTTGACCCCCTCCTGTTAAATGATTAGTTGAAAGGTGGCTATGATTGATGGTGATTAAAGAAATTGATGTAAATTATTTTGTTTTGATAATTGGTGCATAGTCTTCAAGTCTGAAGCTGCACTTTATTGGAAGAGGAATAAGACATCGACATCTATTCACTGGAATATTAAAGGCTTGATTCTGGACCACCCCCATCCTTTACCCAAATGAGAAACAAAATGGAAGTATTATGCCAGTTTCCTTTTACGCTGCCTAGCTTCCTTTTTTGTTGTTGAGTTCCTGGAGTAAAGATTTACAAAATAATTCTATCTATTTTAGGCATTAAACCCCCTTTACATCTACAATGCAATCATGACCACATATTCAATGAAAGATAATAAAGGGGTTCAAATAAGTAAGCCTACACTCCTAAAGAATGGACACCATGTTTATTTTGGCTAATTTCTCCCCACTCATGATCATACTGGTTGATGCAGGCAACTATGTACATGCCTTTGGGGTTGGATAGTCTTATACCCCCCCCCCCCCCCTACAAAAAAAAAATGCAATTTGCACATGATTTGAATTGACTTTTCTTTTTGTTTTGCAAACCAGATCTAATTTAAATGTAATTAAACCTGGTCAAACGTACTATTACCCCAAATAAGGGCTTAAGGCTAAGACCTATCTAAATAGGGCCTACCCTAGCCTGCCTAGGCTACGTCTAAGCTAGACATTTTTTTTTTTTAACTTGACTCAACAAAAACAGGTATCAAATTCAAGCGAGTAAAAAGGTCCAATAGTCAATACAACTACAAGACTCAAAGATTGAGGTGAAATCTCCAAGAACAAGACTAAGTTACATGATTTGGGTTGGAATTGATAAACTGGATCTCCTTCAATAATGATACAAAGTAGGCCATACAATAAGGTACAAATAAAACCACCACTTTCGTATAAAGACCGAGACGCGGGACCGAGACTGACTGCATGAAGATGAGCTAGCGTCGAGTCAGCTGAGCCGGAGCAGAAGCCCGGTGAATGAGCGGCAGACTAGCCTCTCCTGCCACCGACCCGACCGGCGTAGCTCATTCTCAGACACCGTATCGCGAAGTCACTTGCCGGTCACTATCGTACGTATACAATGTCAATGCCAATGGGCAAGAGTAAGTCGCAAATTTGTTTTAAATAAAGCACATTAATGTGCTTAATCGGCAGAGTCGCCACAGAGTCTAGTTCTAGTTTAAATGATGTTATACGCTAACGTCAGTTAATTATCCTAAGTCTAAGACAGGAATAAATAGCATACAAATACAATTCCGGGATTTTGAAGAATGCTCGTTTTTGTCGTCTACTTAATATCTCGATACGTCATCCTCACTCACAAACGGTTTTTGTACACACAGTTTTGCCGACAAAAATTGTTATTATCATGAAAATGCCGATGCGGTTTATTTTAATAAGACTATGATTGGAATGAGCGATTTTGTAAACAATTCCCATATTCATGAAATGTCAAACAAAATTATATATTTAGTGTCAATCTGTACAAAATCGGACTTCTGGTCTATTTATCAAATCTACAATCTACCGAAAAACGTTACTGTCAACTGGGGCGCCCTTCGAAATGGTCACAAAAAATAATTCGCGATTTCTCATAGACTGCGTGTATTGTTGTGTAGGGATCGGATGATATAATATTGGCAGTAGGAGAGGTACATTAATGAAGAGCTAGGAGTCAAGTAATTCCGGAGAAGAATATGTATTTATTAACTCCAAACTATGGAGCACAACGTCGTCACATGATATGATACAAGATCGAAGAGAGCCAGCTAAAAGAGCGTCTCGATCTAATGGTGATCGAAACTGAACTCCTCCTGAGAAAGCCAAAACATCTCGTATTTATCCAGAAGGATACAAGTGCATGTATAAATTATGAGGGTAGGTAACATTGTGTCAAATGGACAAAGACATGAGTGAGGCCGCCGAAACAAAGGCATAAGTGGGGGCCGCCAAGGCAATAGACCGCTTGGTCAAGGCGCTGGTTTTATGACAGGATGTAAACATAATACAAGTTGGTCTTTCCTAGAATGGGATTATAATGAATGCACTTGATGTTTATGTGGGAAAGGATTATAGCTTTTAAGTGCATCTCAAACTAGGCACATAAATATGAGGGTAGTTTTATAATTAATTAAGATTTGGGCACATCACTATATAACATCCCCTTTCTTCGGAAAATGAGGCACTCATTCCTTATTAATGAATAAGAAACAAAAACGTAATTAATTGTATGTGTAAGCGAAACATGTGATCATTGTTCCAATTCCTCTTACATCTCTCTCTCACGCACATTTACAAATTAACTTACATGGAAATTACGAAATCACTAATATTCTAACACAGACTAAAAGAACAAACTGATAACACTTATAATAATGATACTTAAACACTGAGTCTATTCTAAACACATATACTAAAACAAAAAAGCAGTGCAGACTATTATGCAAATCAAACAAATGTTAACACACCTCAATGTAACATTATTCAGGTTTACTCAAATCTGCTCCTTATTATTTTCAGTAAGCATGGTAAGTCGACTACACTAACCAATGAATAAAGAACTCAAACAAATTGTTACTTTGTATCCAAATGAGTTTGATACTTAATTTCCGTAAGTATATATCATGATTATGACCACCTTTCAAGCTTTTACATGAAATATGAAAGCAACAGGAGCGCTCAAGGTAATGAAAGTAAGTCCATGCTAATAGGCCTTAATTATGAACATGGAAATGCAGAACAATCATATACCTATCCCGTTATTAATCAAATATTCATATAATCATAAAGACTAGAAAGGATCAAATCAATTAAACCTGGAACAGGTATTTTCAAACCTACTAATCAAAAGCAACATAATAATTATGAGTCTAAAATCATCTCATGCCTGAATGTAATATATTACGAACAATATAATGAACTTCTAAATCAATCCATATGAGAAACAGATACGAACGATTGTATAGAAACAAAATAACCATGATAGCCTTAACATCCCTAAATGAAAGTAATACCTAATTTCCATAAGTATGTACATTATATAATCATCTTTTAGCCTTTGTATGCAACCTGGCTAGGGTCACATTAATTGTGAGTATACTGTACATAAATGTAACTTTGCAAGGGTTACAAAAATTGTAAATACAGTATATAAATGAAAGCAACGGGAGCGCTAAATGATACCTAATTTCCATAAGTACCTGTATATCAAATGTATACCAATTGTATGTAACTTCTTAGGGTTACATAAATTGTGAATACAGTCAATAAATGCAACTTGGCTAGGGTTATATAAATTGTGAATACAGAATATATTTACATGCTCATCAAGAAATGAGTCGATGAAGCAAGCGCATGGAAATACAGTACGATCAAACACATTTCCCATTAAATTCAATCACACAAAAATAGGGCTAAAAGGGATCAAACTTAAACAGATACTTTCAAATCTGCTAGTCAAAAGCGTAATGATTATTAAGTCTCACAAACACGAATGTAATTCCTGTAATGCTCATTAAAATGATGAATGCAAGTTCCTCTTATTCTAACAACAAACAGCACAAAAATATGTATAATAATTAATATGCACATAGCTTGTTCAGTACCAAAATCACAACTGAGACATTCTTCATTTAATTTATGAAGTTTACTGATCTATGTCAGTTTTTAAATTTGTCAAACTGCGTCTGTTTACTACATCTATAACCGATCGCGCATATAAATATTAAATGTTTAAACTGTCCATTACATTTTTAAATCAAAACTTTAAATTCCAAAATATGATCTATGTTCTTAAAAAAAACTTAGCATAAAATTAAACCCGTATGCACATGTGGCTTGTTCAGTATACCAATACTCCAGAGACACTCTTCATTTAAGAAGTGAACTGATTTTTCTGTCAGTTTTAATATCGTCATACTGCGACTGATAACTGTATCTATAACCATGGGTGCACATTTAAATATTAAATTAATTAAACAAATTATTGTATGATATTAATCTTCCTAGTCGGAATTTATAATGGTTGTCCAAATAGTATTTCATTTGTCTTGTTGGTCTGTGGTCGTTTTGGTCAAGGTCGCGATCAACAGACAAGCAAATTACTATAGTAACAAATATAAATACTGACTAATCAATTAATATAAAAATGGAAAGTTGGAATAGCAGCTAGAACAACTAAGACCTAAGTGTACATGTACATGCAAACTAAAGTAAAACAAGGCAACTACACATTGTGAATAATATATCTACCCAAAATTACACAGAATGAAAAGTATTACCAATTAGTAAACCCGATTATATACTACAAAAAACACTCTTATACACTCTCTCACACAATGGAACAACAAACTGTTTCACTTACCGATTTCTTCTAAAGGTTTGGGAAATATCTACAGGGTCAAGTTGATTACAGTTCGATATGAATGATAACTGACAGTCGGCATCGTTGTCCTCGATGTCCTCGATGTCGTCCATGGCCGCGTGTACGTCCCTGGATCGAGGTCTGCGATGTCAGCTCAGTG
>JBAMJV010004722.1:0-34960 GCA_037951105.1 Echinarachnius parma
AAGGTATACAAGGTATAGTAAGGTTGTTGTTAACAATATAGACCGATATAATCATATAATATGGCGGTACTTGCACGTCATGCATTCATTTCTAGATATTTATTTAATTTTACCCCTATGTGTTTCTGTTTTTGTACGCACGAACATGTTTGGAACGCCCTCTAGAGCACCGCGCGTGACAATTGTTATGTAGTAAGCTTATGTCATCACAATGGTGCTATACGGGGGCAGATGTGAGCACGTACACCTTCTCAATGAAATGACCAAATAAATGCAAAAGGTAGTCAATTGAATTATTGTTTTGTTAAAGGGAACGAAACGCTGGAATTGTCGATTGCTCATGCTAATTGATAAGTTCATAGTTCTTGTCACTAAATAACAATATTTATTATTTCCTTTGTAAATTAATGAAGCCGCGAGCTATCGAATCTGGCAGATTCTTCAGCAGTTTTTTTACATTTATTATTTCATTTACTAGTGATACCAAATTGGAAATATACGACTAGAAGTGACGGGAATTGTGCACTTATCAGTAACAGTAAGCGTAAATGCCACATTGAAGTATTATATAGTATCGGACTTTACAATTTGGACGGCGTGGGCGCTATTCAGCGATTTGAATGCAACATGGTTCAGTTTGTCATGTTTGATATCGATTGTGCTCTATTTTGTTACCAATGGGGGTGGGAGGGGGGGGTTCAACCCCCCCCCCCCCTCCCATTTGACCAAAAAAATGACTGTTTTGGGGGGTTTGAACCCCCCCTTTACCTAGCTGGTCTCAAGACCACATTTTTAGCGGTCTCGACCATCATTACCAATTACCAAAATTACCAACAGACCCCCCCCCCCCCCCCTCCCCCCCCCCCCCCCCCCCCCCCGCTTACATGATTCTCAAACAATGGTCTCGGTCTCGGTCTCGAAAATTGTTTTAGGTACTCGTCTAAAATATGTGAAGGTACTCGGTCTCGGCTTCGAAAATTTTCTACGCAACCCCCCCCCCCCCCCCCCCCCCCTTGAAAGAAATCCTGGGTACGCCACTGCCAATGTCCGTTATATTAGGTAAGTACACTGTACTTGGATGTCTTGACATTTTGTTGGAAATGAAAATGAACTGAACTTATGATGAAATTAAAATTTGATGAAAAATAAAAAAATAAAATCCGAACATTTCAAGCGTACATATATCTTTTTAATGAAAGGGAAATTCGAACAACCGAAACTTGTTCCATGCTTCTATTGGCGATACGAATATAACAAGGTATGAGAGAACCATTACAGTTCTAAGAAGTTTTTTGGGTTTGGACAATGTTACTACAGATCCTTTTAAAGGGTTAGTTCAGTTTTGGTATAGAGGGCTCTGCACAAAATAATTTTATTGTTAGGTATTGAAAAACTGAGTGTAAAATTTGAAAGAGCATATAATTTTAATGGCATAATAAACTTTATTTGATCAAAATCGGTTCAGAAACGGCTGAAATATCAATAAATGTATCCGATCGGAATAAATCTGGGGCCCAGGTTATTTTCGACAATTGTAAAAAGTGTTTTTAAATAACTTTTGATAATCTCTCTATCTAATAATTTTTTTCAACAAAACATCACATGCATAATTTTGAATGAAAAGTGGTTGAAACCAATGTTTTTTTTAGAGAGCGCCCTCTTGTGTTTTAATGGCTCTTTAAAAAAAAAATGATAACAGGCTTTTTAATTAGTTGTTTGTAATTTTCTATACCTTTCGAGCATGGTGGAGTTATAATATTAGTTTGTAGTGTTATTGTGCAGGTTTTGGTTACTAAAGCTCAGCCCTACCAAGACTGTACTACCCCTTTAAAATGGAACTGCTTAAATATTGAAAAGTACCAAAAGTTGCTGTTATCAATAAAAGGTGGATGTAGTAGATAATTATGCGTGTGGCGTTTGTTTAAGTTGGAGATTTTGTCACTAGTTGATATAGCTCTATCACCGCATACGGATACACATGTTCACCTCATGAATAATTTTTTTATTTTGTATTGCATGTCAGATGCCACTCCGACCCCCCCCCCCCCCCCCCCCCATCCCAAAGGAAGTGCCACTGCACGTACATGCATAACCATGCTAACAGCCTAACATCCACGCACACGTACTACTCACACACACGCACGCAATCACATCCACACACACACACACAAACATACCCACACACACACTAGAGCTTGTGGCCAAACAAATACAATGCAAAAGAAACACACACAAAAACGCCCAATGACAAAGAGAAACACATTGCACTGTAGACATTTTCTCCCAAGAATAAAGACACATTGCACAATATGTTTATATAAATAATACAACCATATAATTTCTATCTTTCTCATTTTTAACAAAAGTTATCAACATAGCGTAAACATCTTACTGGCAAAATAATGTGTTTGTCAAAGTGAACAATCTAGCAAGATCATGTACTTGCTAAATGAAAACGGTAATACATATTCATGTACATGCAGGAAATAATTATGTTTGGCAATAGCGAAAGTTGTATTTCTTTATGTTTCAAACGGCATTATAACAGGAATGTATAAAGTTAATGCAATACTGGCTGACATGAACAAAAATTTAAGTTGCATAATTTGTCTAATGCAAAACGTTATCATGGTTATAGTGTATAATATATATACATTAATGTGATAACCAAACACTTCCAAGTTACATCATACTATTCATGGGAAGGCACCTAAACTTGGTTGACACAAAAGTACTGCAGGGTATAAGTCAAACCATCGTACATGTAAAGCTTTCATTAACAAATATATATAACAAATTATGCTTTACTAACATGTTAGTATCAATCATGTGTTCGAAAACTTCGTAAAGGCAATGTACTAACAAAATATAAGAAAAAACATACAATCTTGTCTCTGAAGGTCCACTTTAAAGAAGACAATTGTCTCTCATGACTCTGCGAAAAACGCTTCGTTGATGTCCAGCGCCCGGTAGACGGTTTCCAAGGCCGACGGTTCGGCGAGGCAGGAGCGAACGGTCATGGTGGTGAGCGGCAGGATGAGGAGCGATACGCTACCGAGACTGATCCCCCGGGCGCGCAGGCCTGGCACGAGCTGAAACAGCCGCTCGCGCAGGGAATTCCGGGTGAACATGGTGACCTCGCGGCGAGCCTTCGCTCTGTACTCTCCCTCCCCGAACCTCGCCGTGCACACGAGGCTCCTCAGGTAGATGTTGGCCATACGCTTCAGCTGGGGGAACTGCGCGATGAGGAGCCGTCCGCGGCGGCGAGTTCGCTGCTTGTTCCTAGCGGAAGCCCTGGTGGTCGTATGGGAGGTGCTGCGAGCGGAACGCGGCCGAGAGCTGCTGCCAGCCATTAAGATGCCGATGTTCGTACCCTCGCTCTGGCTGGTAACCCGCGGAAGAGGGAGAGTGGGAATGACATCTCGCGAGGCGGTGGTTGTCGACGTGACCGGTAGCTCCTCGGTTGGCGCTGGCGGAGTAATAGCTGACTTCCTGGCTGGAGGTGGCGGAGCCGTTACACACCTCCCGGGTGTAGCTGGCGAAGACGTTGTTGACTTCCTGGGTTGCGCTGGAGGAGCTGTTGCCGACTTCAGCGGCGGATCGCTCGCGACAAGGGTAGTGGTTGAGACTCGCTCTGCTGACGGGCCGCAGAGGTCCCTTGACTGACTTTCCGGCTGACTTTGTTCGAAGTGGCACTGAGCCGTCCTCTGCATCGATGTGTCTGGTATTATGGCGCCATCTTGTATTTGCTGATTTTGCTCTCGGTTCGTGAAATCGGCACCCATGTCCTTAATGATCATGTTGATGCCGACGGCGTTGTTGTTTTCGTCGACAACGTAGTTGTTTTCGTCTCTCGCGATGTTGTTTTCGTCTCTCGCGATGTTCGATGTCCACGGGTATGTCACGGGTATCCCCACCGGGGTGAGAAAGCAGGAGAAAGGCGGCAACATCTGGTTGCACCCACACTCGGCAGAAGAGGGCACCATGAAGTTAGGCACGAAGGGGTAGGTTGACATCGCGCAGCTCATATCGACGAATCCCGGTCCAGTAGCGACGGTTGCCCAAGAAGTTTGACTGACTACTGGAAAGAAAGGATGCCCGGTGCTGGTTGTCTGGAGCTGGAGAGGTTCGTGTCCAGTTGGCCGTGGCCACGCTTGACCGGCCGTAGAGGGGGGCACGAATGCCGATGATGGTCTGAAGGTGCATATTGAGCTGGATAGATTGGTGGTCATGTCGCGCGCGGTGCTGGATGTCGCGGGCCCGGATGCCATCGGGATGGTCAGGGGTCCAGCCTTCGACGATCGCGGTGGAGCGCGAGCTACGCCGTCTGTGCTTTCCATCTCGAGCCAAAATATGACAGGATCGATTCAGTTTGTAGTTCAGAGTTTAATTCGGCTGGCAAATGTGAACTTAGAGTTCTTGACGTAAAATAAATTCGATGTCGACGAATATGGATCAGGAATATGCCTAATGGGTAGACGCAAACAAGGATCTCGACGCAATATGAACCAACCTATGAGCTAGAATACTGAACTAGATATGAAGTTTGGCTTTACTATTGATAATAGCTCAAAATACATGATTTGCTTTAGAATGGTCAAGCTCTCACGAGCATCCTTTCAATCGAGCATTTTGTATTCGAAATCTCCTAAGTAGCGAGCGTGGGAACAAAAACTTTGAACTCAAGTGAACTAACATTTAATAGCTACATGAAAATAAAGGATGTTGACCTTTTGATGTCACGCGTGCCGCCTTGAACGGCCAATCAAAATGCGCTTTCGGTGAAAGAATTATCATCACACGACGCCGCCGCACTTTGTCGGCACGCGTTCAATGGCACGCGGCGGTTCGTTCGTTTGATCCCTTGTCCTCACTGGGACACCACATGACTTACGATATCTTTGTTATGTTTGTCTATTGATATCAATACAAGACATCAGCGGACGGCCCCAGTTTCTTGGGAAAGAACTATCGTTTTTTCTAGAAAAGAATAACAATAATGAAGAAACGGAAGTTCACATAATTATTACGCTAACAGTTTGAAATAGTCGAGGGGCGTGGATGAGTAAGAGGTATATTCGGAGACAATATACACTAATGAAATATCGAACACACTTCAATTGTTTTAATTGTATGCATTAAATAATTAAAGTCCTTCCTAGAATGTACATCCATTCTTTATCTTTTGCCTGCCGGCGTTGGCTCAACGCTTTATAAGTTTATCACTTTAAGTATTCCCTCGATTTCCCTCAGTAATTCTAGTCTAATAAGTTCAAAGTTGATATCAGCTGTTGCTTAGTATGATAGCCGTTGCCCTAATGTATTGCTGAATTCAGACATACGGGGAAAAATAACCAGAACTATATAATTATCATAATGAGCGAAGGAAATTGGGCGTCTTTTATGATAAATTAGCCCAGTAACGTACACAGAAGAAAATATTCATCAAACATATGAGCTAAAATAATTTCTGATCACATAATGATGATTGAAGTACATAATTATATCGACTCTTATGTTTCCATCAAACGCCCATATTATGTTATTCATGCATATTAATTAGCAACTAGCAAGATACAGGACAATGAAATTACCCGCGGACAAATTGTTGTTTGTACTATAAGAGACACTATATAGGATGAATTATAGAGTAGTCTGAAAATTTGAGCATGATCGGTCAAGAAATAAGAAAACTATGGCTCTTTGAAAATGTATGTAAAATACATATGGGAAGTGGTCCACACATTTATCAGAGTGCGTTGTCAATTTGAGTCCCTCATAGAAATAAATGGACATCTTCAAAACATCATAGACTTAGCTTTCTGGCTCGTTTCTTGCCTGATTATGCTCTATATAACTTTGAGAGATTATACATGATTCCCAATCTCTCAGAATATAAAAGCAACTTTTTGCTTGGGTTTTATTGTCTGTTAATCTCTCATAGTTGTGAGTAAATCAGCCAAAGTAAATAGGTACCTGAATGTACCTTTCTTTAGCCCCACTTGAACAATGTACATGCGCACACGCCTTTGTTACGGTCGCGGTGTGTGCGCATTTCTTAATTCCACAAAGGTACGCCGCCTCGTATCATAATCTGTGTTCTATGGGCGTCAATGCCTTTTATACAGAATGTCAGTTTGTTTGTTATTTTCCTTTCTATACGGAAACGAGTGGACGCTCCTAAGCTCCTTAGAATAACAGTTTTGGGAAAGTCACAGAAAACATTTATAATTGATCAATATTGTTGAATAAGTATCTAAAAATGGCTTGTGTGGTAAAATCCGAACCTAGCGATGCGTTAAAGGGGACCACCAGGCAAAGAACAACACATTATTATATGCTTCGGTACCGTTTTGTGATATAAAAATAGATACCTAACATTTTGCAAAGGGTTGTGTAATTCATAAACAAAGCAATTAATTTCCACCACTTACGGAACCACTGCTATTTCCTGGTTCCATACGGGCCAACCATTTGCGAGTGCGCCAATGCTATTTACGCGCACGTTTGTAAACAATAGATTCCCGGGCGATTCGTTCGCTCTGCATACATTGCAATTCATCGCACACATAGCAGTCTGCGTAATTCAGACCGCATGAACGCATGCTTTAGAATGGTGATGCGTTTCCAATTATTTTTTTTTCTTTTCTGGAAACATATTTTTGTGAACTTGTTGATTGAATGGAATACTAAAGATGTTACCTTTCTTTAATAAGAATATTATTTTTGGGTGGTGGTACCCTTTAAATGCAGAAATATCGGAATAAATCCAATACCCGCCCGTGAAATGTATAAATCCAACGCCCGTTCGCACCTGTCCGCGCCGCTAGCGCTGGACTGGAGATATCGACAAGCTGGGGACAAGCCCGTATAGCGAACGCACGTGGTCAAATTGCACGTAGCGTATGAGCGATTCCGCGTTGGCGATATCTATCCGCAGCGGATCGATTTGATAATTTACCAAATATCAATTAGTAGGCGGTTTCCAGGCAAAATTTGTATCATCCCGTATTAGTAAAAACATATTCTTTCACATGATTGGTAATAAGAGATTCCATTTCATTTTTTGAGAGGGGGTCGTTTCCAAAACTGGCATATACCTTTAAGTTCCATAGTTGACATTAATAATGGCAAACTTTCATACAAACTGTTGGAATGGATGTCAGCTTGGGGGGGGGGGGGGGGGGGGGGGGGGGATATGCAGACAGTTCAGACTCTTATGGGGTATTATTATGATGTTTTTATATATGGTATGCTTTAAATCAAAGCACACCGGATTTATGGTATAGGCGGTTATTTCTGACTTGTATTCAGTATATATGCACCGCGTTGTGAATCGCTTGTATGTATTATTGTAGGCTTGAAAGTCGTTATTTATCATCATTATCATCATCATCCTCATCCCCATCACCATCATCATCAGTTTCATCATTATCATCATCATCGTCATCCTCATCACCATCATCATCCTCACCCTCCTCCTCATCATTCTTCACCCTCCTCATTCATTATCATCGTCATCATCCTTGTCGCCGTCGTCATCATCAACATCAGCATAATCACCATCATTTATTAGTCTCCTTTCCTCGCCAATGCACATTGTATATAGGTGCATGTGAGAAAAAGGATCAAAAAGGGAGAAAACAGTTCACAACAAATAACTTTTTAAATAATTGTATTGAATAGACTTCATGAAATTTATAACAAACTGTTTATTATTCGGCTGTAAGAACTTTTGCCGTCATTCGTGATTTGTCAAGAATAAATAATTGCATAGTCATTGCTTATCATGCTATCAAACATGGAGTTATCATCGGTAGTTAAACATTTTGAATCTTAATCTCACGGTGGAAAGTGATTCTCATGATTTACGACCGAGGGGTCCACAATCTACAAGCATAGCTTTTCAGTGGATCCCTCCATTTCCAATTACATTATATATTCTGTATGATTCTTATTTTCATTGTACATCTACTTAATTTTATATAATGTATCATTTGTTTTGTTTTGTACAATGCTATGTATATTGATTTTGTTGGAAATGAAATAAAATAAACTGAATAGATTTTAACTTAATTGAAAAAAAAGTAACTTGCACATTATTCCCTTCCTATCGTTATCATGTTTGTTATGTTTTGCGACATATGTTTGATACACACCACGTGTTCATTGTGCTCTCCAGTTCAAGTCAAAACGTCAGTGAATAATTATATTTGGCAAAGTAAAGCATTATTATGTCCTTTGAATTATCATCATGTTATTGCATGCCCTAACATGGTTTTCAAGACGTTTATTGAAGTGTTGACGTTTTTTTTATTGAGACAATACTTCATTAGCTTTTTGTTTGCCTTGTGTATTATTAGCCTACTTGTTTGTTGTTCATTATTCATAGTCTAAGAGTATGTCATCGCTACAAGACGGGACGTCATTGGTTGAATTCATTGAGGAATCAAGATCCACTTCATGCAACGGATTCCATGATTGGCTGTCCGCTGGTGACGTCATCATCATCATCGCTTTCAGTTCCGCCTTTCTGAGCGCCTGCTGAACTCGTTCGGCGTGCGATTTAGTACCTGTGGAAATACTGGGAGAAAATGATAAAAACAATGATATAAGATGATAATAAATATAAAATACTCGCTTCTGCCCCTTTTCAACACGTCAAATGAAACTCACCGTCAGAAAATAATGTCTAAATAGAAAATCTGAGAAACAACGAGTCAAATGGAAATAAAACGTCGCTTTTACAATTATGTCCATCCTCCTGTGAACTGTCTTTATGCCTGTATCATGTTTATAGTTGTACATCATACGAACAAACGACACCACGTTTAAAACATACTGGCAACATCATATTCTATTACTACTTTGAGCACGTCATTGGTTCAAAAGGGAAACTTTTCAGTATTAAATAATATATTGTACAACCGCACACTTGTATACTACTGTAGTGACATGCAATTGATTTATCTTCTTGAAAAGAAAAAAAAAAACCCTATACATTCTTACTTTATGTCTGGTTGTGTGGTTGTTGTGTGGTGCGTCTCGGTGGTGAGAATGAGGGTTCGAATCTCGCTGATATCTCCACACAGTCCGTCGATGGCAAGCCGGTCCAGGTCTCGAAGATGTTCGAGCTTATCGATCTCAAGTTTGAGACTATTTAGCTGCCAAAATAAAAGGATGTAAATGATAGTAATTATGTAAACAAATAGTCTCTCATGAAAAGTCTTGTACAAAATATGCTGACTCGTTTAGGTACAAATAGTAATGCAATCAATAATTTATTGAGTAAAACATAACCTCTGATAAAGACCCATGATTATAATTTATCATTTTCTACAGGCCCTTTTTTTGCCATGAAATCGAGTTGCAACCACTATAATATGTGCTTCAATCGTTTCCGAAATACCTCGGGGGGGGGGGGGGGGGGGGGGGGGGGGTACTCATGTTTATTGGAAATACGGGTATGTGCCGCTTCAAAGACCCTCATTTTCCCCGCCAAAAGATGATTCGAGTACCCCCCCCCCCCCCCCCCCCCCCCCCCCGGCATGGTACCAGCTTAAATGAGGAGGAGGAGGAAGATGGGTAGAAGATGAAGAAGACGAGGAGGCAGAGGGAAGAAGAAGAGGAAAGGTTCGTTCATCATATCATTACTTTTAGCAGGACAAAACATTGAGATGTTTTACCTGTCTCTGGTCGTCCGATGCGTTGACAGTCTCCGTCGGTTTGGATTTGATTAGTTCCTCTAACCTGCTCAGTTTGCGCTTGATTTCGAGACTGAGATGTTAAAAAAGGAAAAGAAGAACAGGACGAGGGTGAAAGTGTTTTGAAAGCACAATTACAGCAAGATGTGAAGGAAAGGAAGAAGATAACTGACTACAGCTAGAACTAGAAGGCCGACAAAGTCAGCATACCCACGCCTCCCATTAGCCCTGTTCTACCCCTTCGTCGGCCTCAACCCTGTTTTGCTTACCGCAGGCTAACCAGCGCGTTTTAGGCACGATTTGGTGAAAATGCCTAGGCCAGGGTGTAGGCCGCTTGCTTGCGGCGCGGCAGCCCCATGGCGAGGCAGTGTACAAAATTATTGACAAATATATCGTAAAAACACCTGAATCATCCAAAAATGTAAGTTTCCAAAGTGCACCCTACTTCCGATTGCTCGAAAATTTGAGATTTCAACAAAGTTCACTGCGAAAATGCGGCAAAAAATGACTTACGGAGGTTGAAATTGGTCGAGTTTCTCGATTCAAAACACGAACCGGATCTATAATCATCGCAAGCATCTCTTGTGTATACTTCACATGCATATTACGTGGTTCAATCAGCTGTTTGACCGCATTACATTTGGAAAAATAGTATATCCCTCCACCCTTGCAATAGCGAAGTTGCATTGCCCACAGCCAAACATCGCGCAAACTACGTGTACAAAAATATGGCCCATGCGCGCACGCCATGTAACGCCGAATGACGATGCCTAATTAAATACATACTCAAACTTCAAGGTTCCACAGAATTTGCAGGGGTCAACCAATCATCACCAAAATCTAATCGATTCTTCCATGTCACTATCCAAACATTCCCTGAAAATTTGGTGCAAATCCGTTCACCCGTTCTCTAGTTATCTTGTACACAAACAAACAAAAAAAAAAAAAAAAAAAAAAAAAAAACAGACAAACAAACAAACATACGGAACCCTTTACATAACCCCCTGCCGATTTCATCGGCGTGGGTAAAAATTAGCTACGACGTTGTACATTTTACATTTAGTATACATTTATGATAATTGTGAGTCAAGTAATAAACGAACGGGAACTTTCTCTTTCGGCGTGATCTGTTTTTTTCTTTCTTTTTACATTTCACTACTTATTATGGAATTTTGACAAAAATTTTACTTCTATTGTATTCTGCTTTACATTCAAGTGAAAGCTTCCGATTTCTTATCTTCCATAAAGTTCTGAAATATCTTACATTACAAAATGAGGTAATACGTTTTATTGTTTTGCCGATTGTGACACGAGATCACCCACATTGCTTGATAAATGTAATAAGATTAACATGTAGTTAACGTACCTCTGACTATTTTCCGTCATAGTCTCGTGTTCAGACCGAGATGACAATTTCTCTCTCAGTTCGCTGAGTTCATCATCATACCTATCAGAAAGTTGAGAATTAAAATGAATGACGTCATTTTTAAAACTTAATAACTCTGGTGGTATGGCCCTTTAACCATGTTAACAATTTGAGAATACATCAAACGTAAAGTTTAGCTGATGATAATATCAACACATGTACGTAAATAATACATCGAAATAGTAAGAATACAAAAGAGATGAACAAATTGAAAGGGGACTGTTTAGGAAGAACGATATAGGAAATATACATTATCTGGAATCGAGCGTAGATCGATTTAGTGGATCATTCACTCTCTCGCTTCTTCGAAATGCTTACAATAATATGATGAAATGATCCACAGAATAAAATGTTTTCTTCATACAAATTGTAATTGTTTATAGACATAAACAAGAAATGTGTGTGCCTGCATGCTATGCGCTATCTTTCTTATGAAAACAATTATCAACGGTAAACCTGATTAGTAATTGCATGGAAAAGTGCAAGATCCCCTCTATGCCGGCGAGGGGGGGGGGGGGGGGGGGGGGGGGGGGGGGGAGACATCTGCTAGGGCATATGAGGACAACAACAACAGAGACCACTATTTCAGGAAGTAACTCATATTTCATTATATCATATTTTCCATCTCTAAAAACAAATTTATATACAAGTGAGAAATGGACAAATTAATACATACAACGTTGGCTTCTTCCTGTTTCATTTTGTTCATCAGGATAAGTCAAGAGAGGAACATTGTTAAAAAGCAACGCTATTATTTCTCCCTTTCCAATAATTAATGATGATTTCTTGCTATGTAGTATATAATATATCAGCTATTAACCGTTCTTGTAGCATGTGGCGCAGCTGCTTCTCGCTGTGGAGCTTGTGCTTCGCGTCGTCAAGTTTGCGGTTCAAGTCCCACATCGTCTGCTGCATATCGCACACCGTCGTCTGCAGTTGACTGCAATCCGCCCGCTGATTCTGCAGGAAATCGCTACAAATAACGGGGAAATATCGTTACTTTAGAAAACGAATCTAATCTCAATTTCAAATATACAATGACACCTGGGGGTGTTTCACAAAGATCCTAAGTTGAACTTAACTCTATTGTTGGACTTTAAAAGTATGGAAAGCCATTTGTATAGCCTTGGAATAAAATAAATTCATAAGCAAACATGCAAGTATTTTAGACTTTTCATAAATTTTACATGAATAACATGAAATCTCCTTGATAATAACAAATATTAATGATTTGAAACAACATGTTATGCCCCTTTAAAGGACTTTTACCAAACAAATTTAATGAAACTAACGGCTTTCCATACTTTTTAAGTTCAACTTAGGATCTTTGTGAAACACCCCCCTGGGTTTATAGTGACCACAAAAGGGAAACAACACAAATGACCGTGCGCTGTGTGGGCTGCTATGGACATGTGGTCACTAAGACAGGTTTGACTGTACTTTAAAAAACGAATCCAATCTCAATTTTTAGATATACAGTCAACCCTGTAGTGACCGCATGAGGTATTCAAAACAGTGGTCACTGTACACAGGTGAACTCTATAGGCAGGTTCCATAATATTGTTTTCTCTGTAGGGACTCACTTGTAAGGTCCGCTATTGACATGTGACCACTAAGACAGGTTTGTATTGTTAGTCATGTTATATATTACACGCGGGATTATATATACTTATTTATATTGAACTCTGATTAAAGTAAAATTAATGTTATGTACTGTGATATAGTTTACTATGAACAGCGTAGCTAAATGCCTAATATTATTATTATTATTATTATGTACTATTATTTTCGCAAAACGTTTAAGTTTTTATACAAAAAACCTGGACAAAAGAAAAATAAATGCCAATATTTTAAAGGACATACAAGGGTAGATACACGGGAATGTTTTCCTCCTCAATATCTCACAATTGGTAACAGTCAAATTTGACTGATTGCCATCAAACAATAGCAACCACAACAACTACATCTAAATTGAAGGGGGTGGGGGGCACCCTGTATTAAAATTTAGATTCTTTCGACTGATCCCCAACACAGCGTTAACAAATGTACCCTAAATACGATGGTGAATAATGACTACTTCTTCTAGTCCGACTTGCGAGAACTGATCACGATTACACCATTTTGCTAAAAACCAATTCTACACTCGTTGTGATTGTCTAGCTAGTACAATCATTACATGATACAATAATGTGCTGGAATAGAACCTTCATGTGGTGGTTTTGCGTGGTCGGGCTGATTATATGGGCACACTCTATCATCTAATCATCGTGCATGTATTGCTTCATTTTTCAACGGATTTCCCTTATGTTTTGTAATGTTTTTGACAAGTTATTGGGGGCACGTGCCCCTATGCCCCCGTGCTACGTACGCCACTTCACGTTACCTTTTTACTTGTAGGTCTATGTTCAGTCTGCAGTTGAGCGTCTTCATGGACCGCATTTCATTTTCTGCTTCATATCTGTGTAAATGGAGTATGCATGGTTGCAAGAGTGCACTTGAATGGTGTCTATAATAACTCTAACATTTTATATTTGATTAATGTAGAGTAGTGTATATGTGACTCACAACTAGAAGGATTTTGGTGACTAAATAAAAAAGCACCTGCAAGTCATATACCGTGGCCTTATCATCAATCTATGGTCAGGTCTTTAGTCATACTGAAAATAGCGAATATTTAGTTATATAGTATAATGACTCAACAAATTATGTAGATTCTATTATAATGTCTCTGTTTAATTTCACACAAGAACAAAAGAACACACAATTTGCCTTCAAGAATCAACAAAATACATTTCTATTCGAAATCTGTCCGTAGTCATTCAGATAAATTTTTGTTTGTAATGTTAGTTCTTGAATTATAATATTTTACAGCATTAGACGTCAAAAATATACCAATGTAACTAAATCGAATCGAATAAGAAAAGGGAGTATTACGGAAAATCATTCATTACTAAATGTTAACTTATCATTTTTTTTACTCACAGTTTTTGTTCCAGTCGATGGATAGTTTTCTTGTCATCACTTTCTGGCGGCGTAGATGGTCTTGCTGGTTTGTGGTCCGTTTTCTTTGCCTGAAAACAGATGAAAATAATGTCACCACTTATGTCAACCAAACAACTCGAATTGAACAAATAAATTGTATAGATTCAATAGAATACAAATAATTAATTTAAAATTATTAATATATTTTGTATTGTATTGTATTCCTTGTAATGAGAGCATTATTTAAATATTGCATATCATTTATATAATTTATGGAATATATAAATAAAGTACCATAACAGGAAATAGCGTAAATATCAATAGTTTCTCGGTGACAAAAATTAACTTGTCACTCCAAATGACGCGAGGCCGTGACGCCGTGTGTGCGCGCATAGGACCCTGTGTACAGTAATCGCTTGTGCTCATGTTTTCGAATTCGATCAGCGTATTGTCGCATAATAAAACGTCAATCACAGTGCGTACAAACATAATATGCGTAATTGACTAATCGGACAGTTTCCCCGTGATTGGGATTTAGAGCGCAATATGGATTCAGATGGCACAGAGATTGGAGATAATTATATAGATACCATTGAATTGCTTATACTGACTTGTTCCTGTGTTGTATGTATGATCTCCTGCAAGATTTTTATTTGCCCGTCTTTCTCCACACACCGACTGGAAAGGTGATCCATCTCGTGAATGGCGTCGTCGCGGTTATGCTCCGTGGCGATCAAAATCGATCTCGTTTCCTTCATTTTCCGCGTCTTCATTCGAAGCCCCTTCTTAGCCTTTTTCTGCAAAAATAATCAAACAAATGATGAATCAAACACTGACAACACATAATAAACTCAGAACATTTGAACATAGGATATTACATTTGAAATGCCTCGTTTAAAAGTATATATGACGTCGTCACGGTTGTGCTCCATGGTTTCCCATTTGAGATCATTGCACATAATTATTTGACTGTAAACATTGTACGGGAACCTGTCTATAATGGTCACCTGCTTATAACGGCCAACTTTTTAATTTCCATTTGGTGGTCATTATACACAGGTTTGACTGTAAAAGATATTTTGGAACATGTCTGTAATGGACACCTGTTTAAAGCGGCCAATTGCTTATATTTCCTTTTGGTGGTCATTATACACAGGTTTGACTGTAAACGATATTTTGGAACCTGTCTGTAATAGACAAGGTCTGTTTATAATATTATATACGGGCCAATTGTGTGTATCCCTTTGGAGGTCGTTATACACAGGTTTGACTGTAAACGATATTTTGGAACCTGTCTGTAATATACACCTGTTTATACGGGCCAATTGTGTGTATCCCTTTGGTGTTCATTATACACAGGTTTGATTGTAAACGATATTTTGGCACCTGTCTATAAAGGTCACTTGCAATTTAGTGACAATTTAATGTTTCCATTGAGTGGTCACTATACAGAGGTTTGACTTTATACGATTTTATCAAACCTGTCCATAAAGGCCACATGTTTATAGCGGCCACTTTTATTGTTTCCATTTGGAGGTCACTATTCACAGGTTTGACTGTATTATATCTAAAACATTTGTTACAAAACTAATCTTCTCTGCAACTTTCGCGCGAGCAATGCATGACGTAACTGTCCAGAGACTTGAACGCGCGTCGTCGTGTGAAATCGAAAAGGTAAAAAACAACAGTCAACGTGTCTAGTCAACTCATTGTGGTACCTCACTATATAGGACGACATGTCAACGGACCTCGTCTAAACAATCGAAAACTGCCTAATTTCCCCCATCGACCTCATCTTCATTCGAAGTCCCTTATTCGCTATTTGCTGCGCATAATGTCGAGGGAATAAACATCTTTATAATATCAAACCGCAAGTTTATACATGCAGTTCAATTTATAAAGGGTTGAGGATTATTGCCTGAACGTGAAAGTCCCAATCCTAACGTAAGAACAGGAGGTGTTTCACAAAGATGTACTGTATGTCTGCGCATAAATATCACGAACGTCTTTCGTATAAAGTGGCATATTATTAACATGCTTACGGGCGACTTTCAGATATGTTTATAGATATACATTTTTAATTCAAACATAATAGAGAAACTGAACAGAAATATATAATTTGATTGAAAAAAGCAAATAAATGGGATTCCAACGGGATTTGAACCCGAGACCTCCGGATTGCTAGACCGGTGCTCTTACCGACTGAGCTATAGAAAACCCTATAGTACGGCGTTCGCGTCCCTGAAACCCTTTAATTTTCATTGATCGTGTGGTCAGAAGCTATTACAAACCTGACATAAACCCGAAAGAGAGAAATCAACTTGGAGATGATGCGAGGGATCACCGAAGTGATGCAGCTTTTTTGTAATAATAATTAATTCAAACAAATAGATCTTAATACGTGTGGTTTGCGGTTGCACCATGTATAAGGAGAGGATTGGTTAGTCCTGAGAAGGACTGTTGATATTATTTCTAGGATAGTCCTAAAAAGGACTGTGGTAGTCCTAGAAAGGACTGTTGGGTAGTCCTGGAAAGGACTGTTGGTATTCTTTCTGAGCTTGTAGTTCTGATAAGAACTACAGTGCCGGTATAGTTATTGTAAGGAGAGGGTTGGTGGTAGATCTTTGTGAAACAATCCTGTCATGTTGCTTTGAATGTAATGCCTATGGCTAAGCAATCGAAAGTGTTTCACAAGGACAATAATAATGAGACTCACAAGTTCGAGTCGCTTTTGTTTCAATTCCGTCGCAACTTTCTTCATCTTCTCGTTCTCCTCTTGTCGTTCGCGTCGTTCTTCTTCGAGCGCGGCGTGGGCGACGTCCAGTTGGTGCGCGAGATCGTCGTTCTCTTCGGCCAGAGCCTCCTGGTCGGCGGTCAGCTGATTGAGTCTCGAACGACTCTCGACCAGACTCTCCCGAAGCTAAATTGTATTAAAACATGTACAATGTACGAAATCGTAAACTGGAGAACTTTAAGGCCAAATAAAAAAAAAAAACATGTTTAGCGTCCCCGCCCGCTTCCTTTTTGGAGGCCGCCTGCTTTTTCTTCTTTCTTTTTTTTGTGAAAAATCCGAGAAAAAAAAGAAAAAAAAAAAGAAAAAAAAAATGTAAATTTCGTGATTTTTTTTGGGGAAAAAATGATTTTGAAAAAGATCGTACTTTTAATATAGACTCATTCGTTATTTTGGATAAATGGGTCAGTCGGCCATTTTGAAAAAAGTCGGCCATTTTGAAAAAAGTTGGCCATTTTGAAAAAAGTCGGCCATTTTGAAAAAAAAAAAAAAAAAAAAAAGGGGCCTCCTCCTTCCTTTTTTCAAAAGAGCAGGACGCTAAACATTTATTTGGCCTAAATCTAACATGACTTTAACCAATCAGAACCAAATAAATCTCAATTGCGTATACTCAAAGGGATCTTGTAACTTTGTTGACATAATTATGCACAACTAAAAAATAAAATCATAACAAGTAAAATTATTGTAAATTTCTGTGATTCGATATGTACATTATACTGTGTAACGAGTGAGGTGTTAAAAGTGCATGTTCAATAGATGTTATAAGACCGTTTAATGAGCGAAAATATAAAGTAATATTTGCTTAATCATTGTATTAACCTTGTACACAGTTGAAAGTCTCCTTTGGACTCTTTCAAATTCAACCATTTTAATCATAAATATCTTTATAACGAATGAAAAATTCGGAAAACCAAAATGTGTTCCATGCTCCTTTCGGTTATACAAATGCAACAAGGTATATGCTCGAGAACTGTTATAATTCTAAGTAAATTTTGTTTATTTTTAAAATGTTACTAGATCCTTTTAAATGTCAAAATGGTTATTAGGTTGCCTGAAAAATATTAACTTTCGTCATCTTAAACGGAATACTACCTCAGTAATGTTGCGTGATAGGATTGCCTCCTTTTGGTTTCGTATTTCTTGCAACATTTGTTGTTGTTGCTGTTGCTGTTGTTGCTGCAGTTGTTGTTGCTGTGGTTGTGGTTGTTCCTGCGGTTGATTATGCCCGCTATGTTGCGCATCTTGTGGCGGCGATTGATCACGTGCCACAACGGTCGGTTGCTCATGCGCGCTGACGGGCCTGGAAGACTGATGTGCGTCTTCATGGTCTTCATCTACTTCCGCATTTGCACGGCTCGTTTCGGCGCCATCATCTTCTTGATTTCTGGATGAAATTTATAATTTTGTTTATCAAATATTAAAATTAAAAGGTTCTTAACAAATACAAAGCTTTAAATTAATTAATAAGTTCGTGTAAGCATACGTTGATAACGCTCATCAAAACAATTTACAATGCTCGTTTCGGCGTCGTCTTCTTAATTTCTGGAATTTCCACTCGTAATAGCAGGTCGATAACGCACATCGATAATATAATTATTATACGTGAAAGTGGCGGTCAAATGAAAGTAGTCGGTTATCTCATTGTGGCTGTAAAGTGAACTAGTTTGTTAGCACATTAATTTGACCAATAATGCGAGAGAAAAAAAGAGAGGGGTTATTAACCTTGTTTTCTGCATTTGGGTGATCTTCTTTTTCTTCAGTTTCAAGGTCTTCTCGACCTTTTCGAGTTTTTCTTCATTCACGCGCAACTTCTCCATTAACTCCCCAGCCCTTTGATTGGTGATGTCACAGGCTCGTCCGAGATCTTCTATCCGTTGTTTTCTTTCAGCCTCGTCCTGTTCGACGTTTTCTAGTTTCAGTTGCAGCGCTTCACATTGAGAACGGTGCGTATTTGTCTCTGTACAAGAAATAACCAAACCTGAATTGTTACATTTTTAGATAATGATATTCTCTTTCAAATAATTATCTTAATAAAATACCTAGCTGTCATGTTACATTTCCAGCTTCCTGCACCAACACTGCATGGTATAAGTTTATCTTTGGTGTAGTGGGGGCGGGGGTCAAGTCAATGGAGTTGTTGTTTCAGGTATAAAGTTATATTCTTCATCAAACCGAAACGTAATTCAAATGAAAAAATACGACGAAAATATATTGACGGTAAATCATTTTATGTCTCTATAGGGCACTGTTTTGCTGCACAAGTGCCTCATCAATGTTGTGAAACTTGTCTTATACAATTACTTAATCTGTATATATTTGAGATAACACAATGCTATAAAGAATAATATCACAAATAATAATATGAACACTTGTGAATTAATACAAATTGAAGTAATATAATAATCAACTACTCGTCCATACCCGTTTCCAAATCGAGCTTTTGTTGAATGAGAGCTTCGATGTCGTGGGACTTGACTTGTAGTTGGCTCTTGAGCTCGATCAGCTCTGCGGTCAGGCGCTCGATATGTTCCTCCTGTCTTTTCCCCGCGTCTTCCGATTTTCTGTACATAGTCTAACAAAAATGAAATAAACAATTCGGATTTGTCGTTAATAATTATTATCTTTCGCATCATTAATCTTGTTTACAAGTTTAATGTTTCTTATACCATCATTTGTAAAAGTTTAAGACCACCTGGGAATTTGTGGGTATTTCAATAATTTGGAATGCATTCTTTTGTCTCATTGAATGATTACATAACATGTTTACTACAGTGGTCATGGAAACAATGTCAAAGAGCAGTTCAAGTGTGATACAAAGGTTATGCGTTGAAAGTAAAAGTATGTCTGAAAAATAAATATGTTTAACTTTGTTTTTTCTTTGAGTTATTGCATTTTGGAAGGGTGGTCTTAAACTTTTGCAAATTATGGTATATGCCTTCTTTGTCAGCCTTGAAAATGTCAACGGATGATCACAATCAATGTTAGCACAACATATTCAACGAGGGTGTGCTGACCAGCGTTTCATGCCACTTACTGCACACCATAACTTCCGATACAATATACGACGTCTAGATTTAAAAAAAAAATACATTATCAGAAAAAAAACTTGATATGTGGAGATCATGAAGATGCAGACTTGTTATAATGATGAAACGTTAACTTGGTTAAAATTAGGGTCAATGGTTTGGCCAGTAATTCTGAAGGGGGTGGGGTACGATGAAATACCCCCATGCACCCATCACTATGCCACTAATACATGTAATAAGTCGTTAATCAGTCACCAAAATAATCAGGTTTACATTTTTGGTTTTGTATACAGAGGTGATTGCAGCTTGTGACACGCGCTTTTGTTTTAGTTATTGAGGTAAGCATGGTAAGTGTGAAGAGTATATTATATACCTCTTTATTTTCACCGTATATAGCTTCAAATAATGCAATATTCAGTACAATATTTATAATTATATTATATTTAAAATACATATTAGACTGATACTGCGAGAACTTAGGGCTAACCTTGAGGTGTTCATAACTGTTCATCTCGCACGACAGTTTGAGGTTGAGGTTAGAAACCTGATCCCGTAGCTCTTTCGTTCTGTTTTGGTTCATGCCGACGACTTCTTTGGACTCTGTCCGTTCTAGCTCCAAATCAGTGATCTATCGGAAACCAGATTAAAAACTTGTATCACTAATTCAATTTACAATACATTCTATTTTGTTCTCAGCTAGCTTCTCACCAAAAAAGTAATTGACTACAATCTACAACAAGGCTACGAACGTAAAGTCCAGGGCCCCACATAACATGAAGGTTTACGATCAATCGTACGAATTATACATTATTGATCAATCTATTAATTAGACAATTTAATTATGAATTTTCAAGTTGTAAGGGGCCCCACAATTTTAAAAAAACACTTGTTTTCTGTGACCATGGATATTCCTTTAATGGTTTTCACTGTTTTCCCTATTATACTATGATATACATTTCCAATGAAAGTCTTTACTAATAATCACTTTTATTTACTATCATTTATACCTTTTGTAGAGCGGTGTCCCGCTCGTTCGTTAGTACCCGGTTCTCGGCCGCCAGTTCGCACCGCGCCGCCTCCAGACACTGCACGTCAGCAGAGAGAGCCCGAATCTCCGTCACCTTCTCGGCGAGTTTCCGCCTGAGGTCCTGAGAGTTCTCGGTGGCCTGGCTTATCTGGTTAAAAATCTGCTCCAAGTTCGCGGAAGTCGTCAATAGCTCGCTCTGCTTTTGCTCCAGCTGAATTTGTTGTCAAACAGAAGACGGCTTATAATAACAATATCAATAGAAAGGGGTGAAGTATATCAGCAGACTTCTAAAAAAAATATTTAAATACCTTTTGGGATAAATCCGCTACAAAAGAATGCGTTGCTCCTCTTGTTTTAGCCTCTCCTGTTTGGCCAGGTCTACTTGTTGTTTGGACTGATACTCATGATACTCATCCCTTTATTTCCCCTTTCTAATGAAAGAAGGTGACACAACTGATGACAAACTGATTTCTACTCAACACGTGAATCAAGAAAAGAAAAAAATATTAAGTATAATATTATAGTATATACCTTTTGGGATAAATCCGCTACAATAGTCATGTGTTTCTCCTCTCGTTTGAGTCGGTCTTGTTTGGCCAGGTCTAGTTTGGACTGATACTCGTCCCTCTCGACCTCAAGCTTCTCCTTCTCGTGCAAGAAAAAGTTCTTCAATTCCATGGCGGCTGCGAGCTGTCCGGTCTGATTAAAACAAAAACAAAAATAAAATGTTTAACTATATAGTTTTATGTATTTTTAAAGGTAATATACCCTTACTTTATAAGCTTCGTCAGATTCCTGAAATAATTGAATGATTACGTATGTATCTAGTCAGGGCTAGGATTATTATAATGCGGTCTAGTGGTCATAACGCCCCTCTAGTATAAATCAGGGGGCCGTGGGTTCGATCCCCACAAGTGTCTGCTCCCACCACCACCCCCCCCCCCCCCCTCCCCCGATTAAGTTACAATGAATTGAAGTTCCGGCATATATGTGTAGCGCTGGCATGGCTGGGGTGCACGGGGGCATACCCCCTGTGACGTTGAGAGCGTCAAATTCAGGTTAAAATATCACTATTTATGATTCAAGGAACCTCAAATTGACGCACGGGCTAAAAATCTGATTTCTTTTGAAGTAATTCTATGTTTATATTGCGTGCATTCGGAACAAAACAACCTGATAAGAATTGTGACTATAGAGTCAACTGTGGCGCTCGATCAGAGGGTTAGTGATGCTTACCATGTTTTCGTGCTCCAGTGAGACCTGTCTGAGTTGCTTCTTGAGTTCGCTGATCTCCGAGATGTAGTGAGCTACCATCTCTTCCGAGTCATTGTGGAGGTGTTCTTGGGACCTGCATTAAAGGGGTAGTTATGTCTTTGTTTAACTGAATCTTAGTGGATTAATATTGTGTGTAATCATTTTAAACAAAATGAAAATGAGCAAGGAAAAATAGGCTTCGCCGGGAATCGAACCTGAGACCTCCGGATTGCTAGACCGGTGCTCAACCATCGAGCCACATTATATTTCTGGTCAGTTTCCTTTATTTTTTAATCACTTTTAACGTATAGTCATCTTCTTACTATGTTTGAATGGTAGAAATAAATATTTAATGGCCTATTTTGAGTCTTTGTGAAAGTGCTTACCGATCTTAGATCCTGATGCATTAACGGGATAGTATTGTTCTTGGTTATTAACTGATTATGTGTGTTATCATTACAAAATACAAACTAATACCGTTTATATCTCTGCTATGTGTGGATCGTTGAAAGAAATCTGAACGGCTAATTCAGGACGCCGTGGTCAATCAAATAGCAGCTAATAATCATGATAGTAATGCAAAATGGTGCTATTTGGACACATGCGACAGAGCCGTATATCTACAATATATGCGGCTCTGATATCGTTGCCGCCCTTTAAACAAAAATGTAATATATTATATTTGATAGAAGCAGAGTTTATAATCTTTAAAATCATGTGCTTTTGCAGAAGCAGAGTTTATAATCTTTAAAATCATGTGCTTTTGCAAACCTTACACATGAGTTATATATGATTGTCTTTTTCAAAGACTTCACATCTCTTTCCAACAACGCCCCACACACAGACACACACCCATCAGCATGATCATGCCCCAGTAAACACAACACAAAATATATATATATATATTAAAACATTAATTCATTCTGAATCATATACACACAAACGTACTCGATGTGTTGTTTGTAGCTTTGAACCAGCGTTGTCAGGCTGCCGATTTGAGATTCGAAACTCGCCTCCCTTTTCTCCTTCTCTTCGGCGCTATGACGTAACTCCATCTGACTCGTCTCTAGTTGCTGATTGATTCTATCCTTTTCTTTCTGAAGCTAAAATGAAAAAGAAAACAAGGGTATATATTACATGTATTAGAAACAATTTAACATTTCGAGACAACATATTAATGTATGATTGTTATTTGAAATTAATATCACATTTTCAAATTATGCTGCTTATTGCAATTATTGCGGAAAGTGGTTGAAGTGGTCAGACTCTGTTGAAAATAGTCTAACCATTATGCTATCAATTGAAAATAGAATCATCTAACCCTAAGCTTATATGCTTTTAAAGGGCCTTAACCATTATCGACTTGACTTATATAATTTGTCATTCCATTGCTGTATGTATTTGTGTGTTTTAATGGTTGAATAAAATAAAATCAAATCAAATCAAATCAAATCAGAGATATACGAATCCTCATTTATTTAATTAAAAACAAACACTATTACAGAAAAAATAGAAAAGTATATTCTTATTGAAAAATATATTCACTAACTTCCTGGGCATAGCTACGGGGGGAGGGGGCATCCAAACATTGTTGAAACATCTTTTTGTAAAATTCCAGATGACTTACAATTTCATCATGAGTAAGCTCACGCTTCATCTCTTCTTCTCTGACCACTGATATGGATTTAATGGTCTTCACTGTTTTCCTACAGTTCCAATAAAAGTCTTTACTATAAACTTTCTTTACTATTAATAGTATTATACATACCTTTTGTAGAGCGGTGTCCCTCTCGTTCGTCAGTACCCGGTTCTCGGCCGCCAGTTCGCACCGCGCCGCCTCCAGACACTGCACGTCAGCAGAGAGAGCCCGAATCTCCGTCTCCTTCTTGCCGAGTTTCCGCCTGAGGTCCTGTGAGTTCTCGGTGGCCTGGCTGATCTGGTTAAAAATCTGCTCCAGATTCGCGGAAGTCGTCAATAGCTCGTTCTGCTTTTGCTCCAGCTGAATTTGTTGTCAAACAGAAGACGGCTTAATATAATAACAATATCAATAGAAAGGGGTGAAGTATATCAGCAGACTTCTAAACAAAAATTTAAATACCTTTCGGGATAAATCCGCTACAAAAGAATGCGTTGCTCCTCTTGTTTTAGCCTCTCCTGTTTGGCCAGGTATACTAGTAGTTTGGACTGATACTCATGATACTCATCCCTTTATTTCCCCTTTCTTATGAAAGAAGGTGACACAACTGATGACAAACTGATTTCTACTCAACACGTGAATCAAGAAAAGAAAAAAATATTAAGAATAATATTATAATTATACCTTTTGGGATAAATCCGCTACAATAGTCACGTGTTTCTCCTCTCGTTTGAGCCAGTCTTGTTTGGCCAGGTCTAGTTTGGACCGATACTCATCCCTCTCGACCTCAAGCTTCTCCTTCTCGTGCAAGAAAAAGTTCTTCAGTTCCATGGCGGCTGCGATCTGTCCGGTCTGATTAAAACAAAAACAAAAATAAAATGTTTAACTATATAGTTTAATGTATTTTTAAAGGTAATACCCTTACTTTATAAGCTTCGTCAGATTCCTGAAATAATTGAATGATTAGGTATGTATCTAGTCAAGGCTAGGGTTATTATAATGCGGTCTAGTGGTCATAACGCCCCTCTAGTATAAATCAGGGGGCCGTGGGTTCGATCCCCACAAGTGTCTGTTCCCACCACCCCGCCCCACCCCCCTCCCCCGATTGATTTACAATGAATTGAAGTTTGTTAACTCTTCCGGCATAATATGTGTAGCGCTGGGGTACAAGGGGGCATACCCCCTGTGACGTTGAGAGCGTCAAATTCAGGTTAAAATATCACTATTTATGATTCAAGGAACCTCAAATTGACGCGCGGGCTACAAATCTGATTTCTTTTGAAATAATTATATGTTTATATTGCGTGCATTCGGAACAAAACAACATAATAAGAATTGTGACTATAGAGTCAACTGTGGCGCTCGATCAGAGGGTTAGTGATGCATTACCATGTTTTCGTGCTCCAGTGAGACCTGTCTGAGTTGCTTCTTGAGTTCGCTGATCTCCGAGATGTAGTGAGCTACCATCTCTTCCGAGTCATTGTGGAGGTGTTCTTGGAACCTGCATTAAATGGGTAGTTATGTCTTTGTTTAACTGAATCTTAGTGGATTAATATTGTGTGTAATCATTTTAAACAAAATGAAAATGAGCAAGGAAAAATAGGCTTCGCCGGGAATCGAACCTGAGACCTCCGGATTGCTAGACCGGTGCTCAACCATCGAGCCGCATTATATTTCTGGTCAGTTTCCTTTATTTTGTAATCACTTTTAACTTATAGTCATCTTCCTACTATGCTTGAATGGTAGGAATAAATATTTAATGGCCTATTTTGAGTCCTTGTGAAAGTGCTTACCGATCTTGGATCCTTCATTAACGGGATAGTATATTGTTTGAGTGTATAACAATGTGTGTTATCATTAAAAATTAATACCGTTTATATCTCTGCTAAGTGTGGATCGTTGAAAGAAATCTGAACGGCTAATTCAGGACGCCGTGTTCAATCAAATAGCAGCTGATAATCATGATAGTAATGCAAAAGGGTGCTATTTGGACACATGCGCAGAGCCGTATATCTACAATATATCTATATACGGCTCTGATATCGTTACCGCCCTTTAAACAAAAATGTAATATATGTTTGATAAAAGCAGAGTTGATAATCTTTAAAATCATGTGCTTTTGCAAACCTTACACAGGAATTATATATGATTTTCTTTTTCAAAGACTTCAAATCTCTTTCCAACAACATCCCACACACAGACACACACCCACCAGCATGATCAGGCCCTTAGTAAACACCCCAAAAAAACACCAAAAAACCTAAAAGTATTAAAACATTCATTCATTCTGAATCATATACACACAAACGTACTCGATGTGTTGTTTGTAGCTTTGAACCAGCGTAGTCAGGCTGTCGATTTGAGATTCGAAACCTGCCTCCCTTCTCTCCTTCTCTTCGGCGCTATGACGTAACTCCATCTGACTCGTCAGTAGTTGCTGATTGATTCTATCCTTTTCTTTCTGAAGCTAAAAAAAAGAAGAAAGAAAAAAACAAGGGTATATATTACATTATTATAAACAATTTAGCATTTCGAGACAACGTATTAATTCATGATTGTTATTTGAAATCAATATCACATTTTCAAATTTTGCTACTTATTGCAATTATTGCGGAAAGTTGTTGAAGTGGTCAGACTCTGTTGAAAATAGTCTAACCATCATGCTATCAATTGAAAATAGAATCATCTAACACTCAGGGTTCTTACTGACAAGCTTATACGCTTTTAAAGGGCCTTAACCATTATCGACTTGACTTATATAATTTGTTATTTCATTGCTGTATGTATTTGTGTGTTTTTAATGGTTGAATAAAATAAAATAAAATCAAATCAAATCAAATCAAATCAAATCAGAAATATACGAATCCTCATTTATTTAATTATTTAATCATTTAATTAAAAACAAACACTATTACAGAAACAACTAGAAAAGTATATTCTTATTGAAAAATGTATTCACTATCTTCAGGGGCCTAGCTACGGGGGGGGGGGGGGGGGGGGGCTGGGGGCACATGCCCCTTACAAATTTGTTGTACCCCCAGGTGCCTCTATACAAACAAATAATGCTTGCGGATAATAAAATGGACAAACGAAATCTGCAAAATCATGAAGTTCTTGAGATAAATGTCATTAACGTAAGGCATCCAAATATTGTTAGAACATCTCTTTGTAAAGTTCCAAATAACTTACCCTTTCATCATGAGTATGAAGCTCACGCTCCATCTCTTCTTCCTTGACCGCCAACTCCCCTTCAAGTCGCTGGATTGTCTCCTTGGCAGCGCGAAGCTTTGCAGTTAGCTCGTCTTCTCTGGCCTGGTTAGACTTCTTAATACTATAATTGTGATATTTTGAAAAGTAAAATTGTAATTTATTTCTCATTTAGTACATATTTTAAAATTATTCTCTCTTTTTTGTACAATTGTAATGAAGTATATAATTGTATTATTTTTTTCTCTTGCCAATGATACATTTCTTTGTAACATTATGTATGTGTTGAAGACAAATACAATCTATCTATCTATCTATCTATCTATCTATCTATCTATCTATCTATCTATCTATCTGTCTATATATATACCTATCCATCCATCCATCCATCTAAAAATCCCATTCAAATGGGAAATGGTAGTCATACAAGTGATTGATATAGTAGGCGTGTCTAGAATAACAAACTTTGAACTTTAACTTAAATGTTGAGTCTCCATATTGTACGTGTCGCATGGGGCAAATGAAAACATTACCTGAAAAAATCAAGTCTGCATGCAGAGTAAACAAATATATATACGGGTCATTTATAAAAAAAGTAAAAAAAAAGTAAAAGAACTATGGACACAACGCTGTCATTTTGTATTGATCCCAGCAAGCCAGCATTGATCAAGTTTTAACAAATGTATCAACTTCGTGTATTTACCTCTCAATGTCCTCTTGTTGCGGCACACTCTCCCACAGACACCGATACTCCTCCTCTAGGATCTGAAGAGAATCGATCAAGGTCCCCCTCTCCTTCTCCCTCCGCTCAATCTCCCGTTCCGTACTCCTCCTGGTAGATTCCATCTCCTCCTGGAGACTTCGCAGGGATTCGGTCAGGGTCTCCACCTCTTTGTCCTTTTCCTCCCTCTTCTGCTTCCTCAGTCTCGTAGTGGCCTCCATCTCTACCTGGAGATGTCGCAGAGATTCGGTTAAGGTCTCCACCGCCTTGTCCTTTTGCTCCCCCTGTCTCCTGGTAGATTCCATCTCCTCCTGGAGACTTTGCAAGGATTCGATCAGGGTCTCCACCTCCTTCTCCCTCCGCTCAATATCCTGTTCCGTACTCCTCCGGGTAGATTCCATCTCCTCCTGGAGACTTCGCAGGGATTCGGTCAGGGTCTCCAGCTCTTTCTCCTTCTGCTTCATCTCCTTTTCCGTCGTCCTCCTGGTAGATTTTATCTCCTCATGGAGACTTTGCAGGGATTTGGTCAGGGTCTCCACCTCCTTGTTCTTCTCCTCCATCTCTTCCTGGAATGTTTGCAGGGATTCGATCAGGGTATCCTTTTCCTTCTCCTTCTGCTTCGTCTCCTGCTTTGATTGTCTCCTGGTAGACTCCATTTCCTCTTGGAGATTTCGCAGAGATTCGGTCAGGGCCTCCACCTCATTCTCCTTCTGCTCTATCTCCTCCTTTGATTGTCTCCGAATAGACTCCATTTCCTCCTGGAGATTTCGCAAGGATTCGGTTAGGGTCTCCACCGTCTTGTCCTTTTGCTCCATCCCCTGCTCCCCCTGTCTCCTGGTAGATTCCATCTCCATCTGGAGATTTCGCAGAGATTCGGTCAGGGCCTCCACCTCATTCTCCTTCTGCTCTATTTCCTCCTTTGATTGTCTCCTAATAGACTCCATTTCCTTCTGGAGATTTCGCAAGGATTCGGTTAGGGTCTCCACCGTCTTGTCCTTTTGCTCCATCCCCTGCTCCCCCTGTCTCCTGGTAGATTCCAACTCCACCTGAATATTTTGAAGGGATTCGATCAGGGTATCCTTTTCCTTCTCCTTCTGTTTCGTCTCCTGCTTTGATTGTCTCCTGGTAGACTCCATTTCCTCTTGGAGATTTCGCAGAGATTCGGTCAGGGCCTCCACCTCATTCTCCTTCTGCTCTATCTCCACCTTTGATTGTCTCCTAATAGACTCCATTTCCTCCTGGAGATTTCGCAAGGATTCGGTTAGGGTCTCCACCGTCTTGTCCTTTTGCTCCATCCCCTGCTCCCCCTGTCTCCTGGTAGATTCCAACTCCACCTGGAGATTTTGCAGGGATTCGGTCAGGGTCTCCACCTCCTTGTCCTTCTGCTTCGTCTCCTGCTTTGATTGTCTCCTGGTAGACTCCATTTCCTCTTGGAGATTTCGCAGAGATTCGGTCAGGGCCTCCACCTCATTCTCCTTCTGCTCTATCTCCTCCTTTGATTGTCTCCTAATAGACTCCATTTCCTCCTGGAGATTTCGCAAGGATTCGGTTAGGGTCTCCACCGTCTTGTCCTTTTGCTCCATCCCCTGCTCCCCCTGTCTCCTGGTAGATTCCATCTCCATCTGGAGATTTCGCAGAGATTCGGTCAGGGCCTCCACCTCATTCTCCTTCTGCTCTATCTCCTCCTTTGCTTGTCTCCTAATAGACTCTATTTCCTCCTGGAGATTTCGCAAGGATTCGGTTAGGGTCTCCACCGTCTTGTCCTTTTGCTCCATCCCCTGCTCCCCCTGTCTCCTGGTGGATTCCAACTCCACCTGGAGATTTTGCAGGGATTCGATCAGGGTATCGTTTTCCTTCTCCTTCTGCTTCGTCTCCTGCTTTGATTGTCTCCTGGTAGACTCCATTTCCTCTTGGAGATTTCGCAGAGATTCGGTCAGGGCCTCCACCTCATTCTCCTTCTGCTCTATCTCCTCCTTTGATTGTCTCCTAATATACTCCATTTCCTCCTGGAGATTTCGCAAGGATTCGGTTAGGGTCTCCACCTCCTTGTCCTTTTGCTCCATCCCCTGCTCCCCCTGTCTCCTGGTAGATTCTAACTCCACCTGGATATTTTGCAGGGATTCGGTCAGGGTCTCCACCTCCTTGTCCTTCTGCTTCGTCTCCTGCTTTGATTGTCTCCTGGTAGACTCCATTTCCTCTTGGAGATTTCGCAGAGATTCGGTCAGGGCCTCCACCTCATTCTCCTTCTGCTCTATCTCCTCCTGTGATTGTCTCCTAATAGACTCCATTTCCTCCTGTAGATTTCGCAAGGATTCGGTTAGGGTCTCCACCGTCTTGTCCTTTTGCTCCATCCCCTGCTCCCCCTGTCTCCTGGTAAATTCCAACTCCACCTGGAGATTTTGCAGGGATTCGATCAGGGTATCGTTTTCCTTCTCCTTCTGCTTCGTCTCCTGCTTTGATTGTCTCCTGGTAGACTCCATTTCCTCTCGGAGATTTCGCAGAGATTCGGTCAGGGCCTCCACCTCATTCTCCTTCTGCTCTATCTCCTCCTTTGATTGTCTCCTAATAGACTCCATTTCCTCCTGGAGATTTCGCAAGGATTCGGTTAGGGTCTCCACCGACTTGTCCTTTTGCTCCATCCCCTGCTCCCCCTGTCTCCTGGTAGATTCCATCTCCATCTGGAGATTTCGCAGAGATTCGGTCAAGGCCTCCACCTCATTCTCCTTCTGCTCTATCTCCACCTTTGATTGTCTCCTAATAGACTCCATTTCCTCCTGGAGATTTCGCAAGGATTCGGTTAGGGTCTCCACCGTCTTGTCCTTTTGCTCCATCCCCTGCTCCCCCTGTCTCCTGGTAGATTCCAACTCCACCTGGAGATTTTGCAGGGATTCGGTCAGGGTCTCCACCTCCTTGTCCTTCTGCTTCGTCTCCTGCTTTGATTGTCTCCTGGTATACTCCATTTCCTCTTGGAGATTTCGCAGAGATTCGGTCAGGGCCTCCACCTCATTCTCCTTCTGCTCTATCTCCTCCTGTGATTGTCTCCTAATAGACTCCATTTCCTCCTGTAGATTTCGCAAGGATTCGGTTAGGGTCTCCACCGTCTTGTCCTTTTGCTCCATCCCCTGCTCCCCCTGTCTCCTGGTAGATTCCATCTCCATCTGGAGATTTCGCAGAGATTCGGTCAGGGCCTTCACCTCATTCTCCTTCTGCTCTATATCCTCCATTGCTTGTCTCCTAATAGACTCTATTTCCTCCTGGAGATTTCGCAAGGATTCGGTTAGGGTCTCCACCGTCTTGTCCTTTTGCTCCATCCCCTGCTCCCCCTGTCTCCTGGTAAATTCCAACTCCACCTGGAGTTTGTGCAGGGATTCGATCAGGGTATCCTTTTCCTTCTCCTTCTGCTCCATCCCCTGCTCCCCCTGTCTCCTGGTAGATTCCATCTCCATCTGGAGATTTCGCAGAGATTCGGTCAGGGCCTCCACCTCATTCTCCTTCTGCTCTATCTCCTCCTTTGATTGTCTCCTAATAGATTCTATTTCCTCCTGGAGATTTCGCAAGGATTCGGTTAGGGTCTCCACCGTCTTGTCCTTTTGCTCCATCCCCTGCTCCCCCTGTCTCCTGGTAAATTCCATCTCAATCTGGAGATTTCGCAGAGATTCGGTCAGGGCCTCCACCTCATTCTCCTTCTGCTCTATCTCCTCCGTTGATTGTCTCCTAATAGATTCTATTTCCTCCTGGAGATTTCGCAAGGATTCGGTTAGGGTCTCCACCGTCTTGTCCTTTTGCTCTATCCCCTGCTCCCCCTGTCTCCTGGTAAATTCCATCTCCATCTGGAGATTTCGCAGAGATTCGGTCAGGGCCTCCACCTCATTCTCCTTCTGCTCTATCTCCTCCTTTGATTGTCTCCTAATAGATTCTATTTCCTCCTGGAGATTTCGCAAGGATTCGGTTAGGGTCTCCACCGTCTTGTCCTTTTGCTCCATCCCCTGCTCCCCCTGTCTCCTGGTAGATTCCAACTCCACCTGGAGATTTTGCAGGGATTCGGTCAGGGTCTCCACCTCCTTGTTCTTCTCCTCCATCTCTTCCTGGAATTTGTGTAGGGATTCGATCAGGGTATCGTTTTCCTTCTCCTTCTGCTTCGTCTCCTGATTTGATTGTCTCCTGGTAGACTCCATTTCCTCTTGGAGATTTCGCAGAGATTCGGTCAGGGTATCCACCTCCTTTTCTTTCTGCTCAATATCCTGCTTCCTTAGTCTCCTAGTAGCCTCCATCTCCACCTGGAGATTTCGCAGAGATTCGGTCAGGGCCTCCACCTCATTCTCCTTCTGCTCTATCTCCTCCTTTGATTGTCTCCTAATAGACTCCATTTCCTCCTGGAGATTTTGCAAGGATTCGGTTAGGGTCTCCACCGTCTTGTCCTTTTGCTCCATCCCCTGCTCCCCCTGTCTCCTGGTAGATTCCATCTCCATCTGGAGATTTCGCAGAGATTCGGTCAGGGCCTTCACCTCATTCTCCTTCTGCTCTATATCCTCCATTGCTTGTCTCCTAATAGACTCTATTTCCTCCTGAAGATTTCGCAAGGATTCGGTTAGGGTCTCCACCGTCTTGTCCTTTTGCTCCATCCCCTGCTCCCCCTGTCTCCTGGTAAATTCCAACTCCACCTGGAGTTTGTGCAGGGATTCGATCAGGGTATCCTTTTCCTTCTCCTTCTGCTCCATCCCCTGCTCCCCCTGTCTCCTGGTAGATTCCATCTCCATCTGGAGATTTCGCAGAGATTCGGTCAGGGCCTCCACCTCATTCTCCTTCTGCTCTATCTCCTCCTTTGATTGTCTCCTAATAGATTCTATTTCCTCCTGGAGATTTCGCAAGGATTCGGTTAGGGTCTCCACCGTCTTGTCCTTTTGCTCCATCCCCTGCTCCCCCTGTCTCCTGGTAAATTCCATCTCCATCTGGAGATTTCGCAGAGATTCGGTCAGGGCCTCCACCTCATTCTCCTTCTGCTCTATCTCCTCCTTTGATTGTTTCCTAATAGATTCTATTTCCTCCTGGAGATTTCGCAAGGATTCGGTTAGGGTCTCCACCGTCTTGTCCTTTTGCTCCATCCCCTGCTCCCCCTGTCTCCTGGTAGATTCCAACTCCACCTGGAGATTTTGCAGGGATTCGGTCAGGGTCTCCAGCTCCTTGTCCTTCTCCTCTATCTCCTGCTTCCTTTGTCTCATAGTAGCCTCCATTTCCACCCGGAGATTTGGCAGAGATTCGGTCAGAATCTCCACCTCTTTCTCCTTCTGCTTCATCTCCTTTTCCGTCGTCCTCCTGGTAGATTTCATCTCCTCATGGAGACTTTGCAGGGATTCGGTCAGGGTCTCCACCTCCTTGTTCTTCTCCTCCATCTCTTCCTGGAATTTGTGTAGGGATTCGATCAGGGTATCGTTTTCCTTCTCCTTCTGCTTCGTCTCCTGATTTGATTGTCTCCTGGTAGACTCCATTTCCTCTTGGAGATTTCGCAGAGATTCGGTCAGGGTATCCACCTCCTTTTCTTTCTGCTCAATATCCTGCTTCCTTAGTCTCCTAGTAGCCTCCATCTCCACCTGGAGATTTCGCAGAGATTCGGTCAGGGCCTCCACCTCATTCTCCTTCTGCTCTATCTCCTCCTTTGATTGTCTCCTAATAGACTCCATTTCCTCCTGGAGATTTTGCAAGGATTCGGTTAGGGTCTCCACCGTCTTGTCCTTTTGCTCCATCCCCTGCTCCCCCTGTCTCCTGGTAAATTCCAACTCCACCTGGAGATTTTGCAGAGATTGGGTCAGAGTTTCTACATCCTTGCCCTTCTGCTCCATCACCTGATCCTTCTGTCTCCTGGTAGACTCCAGCTCCTCCTGGATATTTCGCAGGGATTCAGTCAGGGTCTCTATCACCTTCTCCTTTTGCCCCATCTTCTGCTCCGATTGTCTCCCGGTACAAGCCATCTCCTCCTGAATAATTTGTAGAGACTCCGCTAATGCCTCCTTCTCCTTGTCTTTCAGAGCCGACTCTTGCTCCAGTTGTTTCCTGCGGGAGTCTGCTTTCTCCTCCAATATCTTGATGCGATCTTCCGCCTCCAGTTTTTGTTCCTTTAGTAGCTGTAAACAATCAGATTATCAATTATCACACTATAGACATATACGCTAAAACACACTTCTATCAATACATAAAATATAGTGTGTAACTGAATATACATTAGTTATTAGTGATCTTATTTTTTAAATAAAAAATGTATACTTTTAAAAAGTAGGCCAACCTGATCAGAAAAACTGAAACTTTTTTCCACCAGAGCTATGGGGCCTATACTTTGTGTCTGGTACAAATTATTTTATGTTTGCCATGTATCTACTAGTATTATCACAATCATGGGTATTTGGCATACAATTTCCATAAAAAAATATTTACCTTGACCTGACTCTCTAGTCGACTCATCGCCTCATCCGTTCCGCCCTGATCTGACCCACACGACTGGTCCGACTTGGACCGATCATCTTCGGCACCAACATCGGCCAGCTTCGGGACTGCCTGATCGGACTTCGGCTGGTCTTCGTTTCCACTCTCGGCATTTTCCGGCACAGATCCGAACGCTTCCGCCTCCGCCGAAACCGACTCGACTATTTCGTTCTTCGCTCCTGCGGGTACAACCTGTCCCGTCGTCATTGATGACTTCATTGGCGCTTCGTTGCTAGCTACCGTCGCCGATGCCGATGCTGATGTCCCCGTCGCCGCCGATGTCGCCTTCACAGGCGACAGCCGCCGGAGATCCTTGAGCAGGCCCATGATCCGGCGATCGCGCCGGGAGAGGTCGGCAGCCATTTGCACGATGCGGCGGTCGCGGTTTGCCAGGTATTCGCGCATGAGGACGATCTCGGAGTTCTGGCTCTGGTTCTGCTCGTCGAGGTCGCATTTTACTCGTTTCAGACGTCGGCAGGTGTCGGTGGCGTCCTCGATTATCCGTCTGCTCTCCGCGAGGTCCTCCTCCAACACCACAATCTGACCCTCGCGCTCTCGAAGCAAAGACTATTCATTATCGAAGAAAAAAAATAGCGAAAAAACGGCCTTGAGTACGAAATAAAACAACGAATTTAGCACAAGACATTTAAGACCTGGCAATTCCATCCTAGAGATCAACACCCACGATATGATTTCTTACTTTTATAAAGTC
>JBAMJV010004723.1:0-39483 GCA_037951105.1 Echinarachnius parma
CAATAAAATAACATTCAAATGAGGGGAAATTGTCCCCTTTCATTCATTATGTAAAAGTTGATACAATAGTCTTTTTTAAATCACATCTGCTAAACTGCTCGAATCCGAAAAAATCAGGGGGTGGCACCCTCTATACAGAGTGAGTCAGAAAAAAATATCCCATCTTTTAAAAGTTGTCTTGTTTGAAGTATGAACATTTAATCATGGGTTTTATGATATGTCTTGGTAAAGTTATCCTCCCAGCATATTTCGGTACCATTTTTATTTGAATCTCTGCACGCATGACTGAACATCAGACAATCTTTAGAAGACTGCAAAATCACACTTGCGCCAAGTGGCTAGGTGAGGAATAAAACAAATTGTGAAAGAATTCATAACTTTTCCTGCTGGAACACCGAACATTGGGATAACAGCGGCATAACCATTGCAAAACTTATTTTACACTCTTTCATACTGGTTGGTGACCAAAAATGATCTCTGTTGTGGGGTGAACTGAAGACGAACCATATTCCAGTACCTGTCCCATACTCAAACAGGGCTCAACTGCTCAACGCTCAACATAATTCACTGCTGCCAAATCAGGCAAGCCCTTTGGTGGCACTTAAGTAACATTAAAAGCACAGATATCCATTGTAAATTGCCATTGTTAACCAACAAAAGACGTACCAACGTATTGAGATAGCACATTGGATTTATGTGCACTTGATGATGATGATGGTGGTGGTGGTGGTGAATGGTTAGGGAAAAGATTGTCAGGGAATTGCCGCTTAACTATCAGCGATCTTGTTAAAAATCAATGCTTAATCAGAAAGGGGAAATGTTAACACTGCATTATGAAATCATTTTTACTGTGCGTGTGTGTGTCTGTGTGTGTTTATGTGTGTCTGAGTGACTGTCTTAGTTCACAATTCTTCACCCAACAACTTGGCGCAAGTGAGATTTTGCAGTCTTTTAAAGATTGTCTTTTGTTCAGTCATGCGTGCAGAGATTTAAATGAAAAGGGTACCGAAATAATTATGCTGGGAGGATAACTCTACCAAGACATATCATAAACCCATGATTAAATGTTCATACTTCAAACAAGACAACTTTTGGGACATTTTTTCTGACTCACTCTGTAGACCCCATTAGGGCCATCTGACCCAGTCCCCCTTACCAAGGGCGTCGATTTCTTCTCATGGTTGGGGGGGATGATCAGGGGGTTCGACCCAATGACGATGCGGAGTATCGTCCACGAGCCGCGAAGCGGCGAGGCGATTTTTTTGGCTATTTTGCTAAGAGAGGGCGGGTTTGACCCAATGACGATGCGGAGCATCGTCCACGAGCCGCGAAGTCCGAGCCGCGTAGCGGCGAGGCGATTTTGTTTGGCTATTTTGCTAAGAGGGGGGGGGGGGTTTGACCCATTGACGATGCGGAGCATCGTCCACGAGCCGCGTAGCGGCGAGGCCATTTTATTGGGGCTATTTTGCTAAGGGGGGGTTTGACCCAATGACGATGCGGAGCATCGTCCACGAGCCGCGTAGCGGCGAGGCGATTTTTGGGGGGCTACTTTGCTAAGGGTGGGGGGGGGGGGGGGGGTTTGACCCAATGTCGATACGGATACTGTGTGGGTCTGGACACAATGATGGCGTTTTTCTATGCACATCACACTTTCACTTGGCAGCCCAAGGGGGGGGGGGGGGGGGTTTAAACCCATGATGGCGTTTGTCTATGCACATCACATTTTCACTTGGCAGCCCAAGGGGGGGGGGGGTTAACCCCCTAAACCCCCCCCCCCCCGTAGATCCGCGCCTGGGGGGGGGGGGGGGGGGTGGGTGTGGGTGGGGGTGTCCCCCCTCCCACGGTAGGAAGCTTTTGCATTTGGGGCTTGAAATTGTGCAATCTGGAGCATACCGTCCAAAGGCATCAATTTCACGTTTTATAAACTTGTTTCTGAGTTACCGTGTTATAGATAAACACAATTAATGAAATCAAGTTTGCAGAAAACCAAAGGGCGGATCGCACTTCTTTTGCTTTTGGAGGAATGAGTAAGGACTTTCTAACATAAGACATACGATAGTAGCCTCTTCCACAATTACATGCGCCAGTATACTTTTTTTTTTTTTTTTTTACCCTCCCAAATATTGGGGGGGGGGGATGATAATACAGGCCATCCCCCCACCTCAAATATTGGAGGGGATATATCCCCCCCATCCCCCCCCCGTGATCGACGCCCCTGCCCCTTACACACATATTCAGGAGTTCATGCTAAGCCCACTAAAATTAAGCTTACTATAATCTAACCATTTAAAAAAGTAGCTAACTATTTTAAGTTCTTATAATAATCTTAACATGTCTGAACAGCTAAACATAAACAGCTAACAGGGCCCTGCCCCCTGGGCTCCGGCATCATTCGGTGTCATTCGTGTCCCTATCCCCCCCCCCCCCCCCCCCCTTCGTCAAAAACCCTGTGCACGCTGCTGGGTTAGTCGCTTCGCTCCCCCGCCGAAGATGGTCAAAATGACTTATCATCCCCCAATGGCTAGAAGAAGTCGACTCCTATGTCGTAGGGGGGGGGGGGGGGGGGGGTGGAGGCGTTATTGTGTCTTATGAAAATGTTATAAAATGAAATGAACATTAAATTATACTACTAAAATTGCAGTCAAGAATATATGATATACAAAGAAAAACAATAAAAAGGGATAAGAAGAAAATTATACCTTGCCCTTCTTAGTCCCAAAGAGTATCCATGCGAGTCGATAGTGTTTGTTGAATGCGTTGATATCCTCTGTACAATAAGAGTGCATAATAAAAACAGTGATGGATGATGTTGTTATTTTTCTATATTGATGTCGTAAATCACTGTGTTATAAGCTCGTATGATGGCGGTAATTAGAATCCTTTGCAAAAATGCTCGTGCAAGTCAGTTAGAGCTGGTTAGTAACCTGATACTGCAACCTGGAATGATATAAATCTTTATATTCCCACATACTAAGAATCTTGCTCTACGATTGGTCAAAAGTTAATCACGTGATGAAATATAGTTTCGCCCATTCGTTACACTCTGTAGATATCTTGGGTGATAGTGCGTTGCACTCACTAGATAAAAAGTACTATCTACACTCCGCGGTTGCATTGAATTGAATACCAATAAGTGGCGCGATAACTCTATGCGCGCGAATTACAAATTTAATTGTATTCGTTGTGCATACGGTACGTAGTACACTGCATACGCTATGCACTGTACATATCATCAGAGGCGTCGATCTGTTCGGAAAACACAATGCATTGGCCGGGGCGAGCATTGTTTGTGAACAATTGCATTGTGTGTTCCGAACAGATCGACGCTCCTGTTGTACATACGTATCGTATATACACCGTTTGCATGCTGTTAATTGCTCGTTCTGTTGTTCGACGTAAGATTTGAGCTCTAACGAAGCTGAAATGGACATTTTTTTTTGCTTGAGAGTGGAAGTAAAAATACAAAGCGACAACTTAAGTTTAGCCTGAAAGTGTTCCAAGATTATTGCGAATGCTGGAAGCATACATTTTGACGAACTGTCTGACATGGACATGGACTTGAAAGCGCTAGACCAAGTGTTGGGGAGACTCTATTTTCGTGTTTGTTGACTTACATTTCGCGTTTTAACTTTTGGAATTTTCAAAGGCCGCTTACTTTTGAACTGTTATATATAATGGAATTGTCATGGAGTGACCCTGTTACCGAAATTGGAATAACATTGTTGGTAAGTAGATCAAACCTAGTAACAGTACTTAGACTAGAGTTAGACTAGGCCTGCTTAGACTAGATCTAGAAGTTCGATGTCGAATATAAAGCAAATAATCACCTTTTGGTTTCAGGCGATAGCAAACTATCACTTCCTCGGCGATTTGAATGTATATCGCTATCTTTCCACAGCTGCGCTTCGGAAAGATAGCTACATCTAGCTCGCCTCGGAAGTGATAGTACCTCCCATCACCTTCTCCAACGGTAATTATTTGCTTAATATATTGGGGATATAGTGAGACGAAGTGATGAAGTTTTTTCTCACAAAATACACGGTACATTGTCAATAATCAATAACTAAATGCATGAATCTGCATGTACACAGACAATGGGCTTCCCGTTTGATTTTAATCCAAGATCTCTGAATTTGATAATATTTTATATATTTTATCGCAATAAATGATAAATACATAATTCAAATATAACAGTATGCAATACATATGGCTCGATCGTGAAAAAATAATACAAAACCCACCTGTTTTGGTAAAATATACAAGATCACTATCATTAGTTCTGCAATTCGACTGGGGCTTCCCTGCCTCCGTCTCTGTTGAAATTAAAATAAGCACCATACATTCCGTGAAAATAATTGGCAACATGCGTACATTCCATTTAATAAAAATTATTATAAAATCCCGTCAATTTTCGAAAAAGAATGTATACAGTGTATTAAGAAATTGAATATTGATCAGAAAACTGATATCTTAACATAGTTCGTTTACTAAACTAGTTTACTATAATACTAAAACTATAATACAGTTGGTGAAATGGAAAAACCACTTCAAGGACCACTACTAGGTTAAAGGGATAGTTGAGTATTGGTCAAACTTAACTTTACTAACCAAAACCTGCATCATTACGGTACAAACTAATAGTTATAACTCCACCATGCTCAAAAGGTATACACAATTACAAACGACTAAAACCTTGTTATCATTTTAAAAAAGAGCCGTTGCAACTCAAGAGTGCGCTTTCTAAAAACTCATTGGTTTAAGCCATTTTTTCATGTAAAATTGTGCATTTGATGTTTTGTTAAAATAATGATTAAAAAGCGATATCATCAACAACTATTTAAAAACCTATTTAGATTGTTTTCAAAGTAGCCTATAAGCATTTCTTTTTTTCCCAAAAAGTCAAAATGTCCCCCGGCCGGTAGACTTATGAATAACATATCTTAAAATCAAAATGTTCAACTATGAGAGCATTTGAAAGGGAATGATTCTCATTTTACATGTTTTATTCAAGGAACTTTTAAATGGAATTAAAACCAACCAATTTAGTGTCAAGGGGCATTTCGAGAAGTACCAATACTCAAGTGTAGTTAAAATAGCCTAAAAACAAGCTTTGGTTTTTTTATTCCTTTAAAGTAAAATGAAGATTCCATTAACAATTGTAATATTCCATTCAGAATGTTGCGTTGGTCTATACTAAATTATTTTCTGCAATTTTACAAACTGGTCTAAATCACAGCCATTATTTGATTCTGGAAATGCAATTGGATGTTTGCAATAAGTATTGATATTCATATTTGAAACATACAATATATGTTTCAAATATGAATGTAATAATTACATTCGGATGACCATTGGCTTATCAATTTTGTTTATAGCAGGTAGCTGCAGAAAGGCTACCTTGTTACAACGGTCATGGCAGTAAACCACATGCGAAATCATCCAAACGTTAGAAGGGGTAGAATCGAAACAGTTATCAAATACAGTTATACGATATTCTTACAAACAAATATGGTACAAGCTTACCACTTTGAGTAGCACTGGATGCTGCGACCGAAACAAGAAAGAAAAACGCCAAAATGACCGAAGAACGGAGAGAAGACATGGTCTGATCAACACTGTTACAGTTTTCACTTAAATCTAGAAATGATAGGGAAAAAAACAACAAAGGGCTCATATCGAAATATTGTTAATAATTCGTTTAGGTACGATTGTGGAAATTTAAAAATGCAATAATCGATAATGTAACTAAAAACACCAACAAATTATTAATTTGTATTAAATTGTTTCTGAAGATATAAACAACAATATGGTTGAATAATGTAATAATTTGGGGACTACACATTCAAAGGGCTTTGATATATCGCTCCTTGCTAAAAGTGATTGAAATGATTTCCTTGAATAATTAAGGGCCATACAATATTCCAGACCGTGGCGGCACTATGCATGTTCATTTCATGAGTACTTCCTCTCCTACACTTCACAAACTCATCGTGAAAACTTTATATGACCGTCTGTATGTGAGTTAAGGTGAATGTGTGTTTGTTTGTGTGTGTGTGTGTGTGTGTGTGTGTGTGTGTTCGTGTGTGTGTGTGTGTGTGTGTGTGTGTGTGTGTGTGTGTGTGTGTGTGTGTGTGTGTGTGTGATGTGTGATGTGTGTTTGTGTGTTTGTTTGTTTGTTTGTTTGTTTTATTTCCAAATCAAGATGAAACAAAATAAATAAGAAGTCCAGTTTGATTTACTTCAAATCTCTTACAAAATATATAAAAACAAAACATAACAACATTACATATATTTCCATACAAAAAATATATAATTCAATGAAGATATGTTTTAAACGTATGTGTGTGTATGTGGATGTGTGTGTGTGTGTGTGTGTTACCCCCTATATAATTAATGTTACAATTTAACAATTACATCAAGACAATTTATAACAGAAAATTACCTCCTAAATAGCCTACATAGGACGAATTTGAATGGAGTTTTGACGAAATTGGTTGCCAATTGACGAAATTGCTTTCGCTTTTATGTGTTCAGCAACTGTGACCGACGAATTTGATTTGACGAAAATGTGTGCCTAATGACTAAATTGTGTGGTGATTGTGTGAAATTGATTGACGAAAGACGAAATTGAAGTTGGGATTTCCGCTCTGGTGGTTCCTCGGGACGAATTTGAATGACGAATTAATGAAATTGAATGACAAAAGTGTTAAAATGAATGGGAAAACCTATAGTAACAAAAACAAGAACGGATACAATATTAACATGGCTCAATATTCGGGTATTTTTCTCATTCAATCTTGTATTTACATAGTGATTACAAATGGAAGGGGGAATAACATGCTTGATAACTATATCAAATTCCAGTAGGATGACAATTTAAAGATATCAACGCTCAAACTTGAATTGATGAACTTCTTTGAGCAAAATATAACTGAAAAGTCGTTACAGAATGGAAGTGGTATTATATTATCATGGAATAAATAATTTACTTTACGTCCATTATGTTTAAAAGGGACTATAACATTGTCCCAATCTTCAAAACTTACTTGGAACTCTTGTGGTTCTCTCATACACACTAAGACCAAAAGAGCAAGTTTGCACCTCTGAAAAGGGTGACACACTTGTTGCTCCTTTAAAGGTGCATAATTCCACGTTTATGTGAAGGTGTAAAGATGCAAATTGCAAGTTTGCACCTTTATTGCGTCATATAGGTGCAACTCTGCATATTTTAGAGTTCGAAATTGCACCTTAACTGTGCAACTTTTAACCTTCAAAGTATTTGGTGCAGCTATAGCACTTCGCCAGAAGGTGTAAAGTTGCATATTTTAAGGTGCGCCCAAGTGTGGCAACGGTACGTTTGCACCGATATAAGTGCAAAGTTGATCCTTGTTTACATCGCGCGTATTTAAAAAATTTATTTTGTATATTTCTGATTGCTGAGACCAATATGTATGGATAAGCAAAATTTGAAGTGAAACAAATCAACTTTAGTGCAAAATGATTGCACTTTATTTCTTTGCACCTTTTTCAAAAAAAGGCGCGACGTTGAACCTTTTAAAGGTCAAATTTATTTGCAAAGGTTACAGCTCATTTAAAGGTGGAACTTTGCACTTGTAGGTAACGTGTATAGTTGCACTTTAGATTAAAGGTTCAACGTTAAACTCATAGTGGACAGAATGGCATGTTAGTGTGTTACGTTGCACCCAAAAGATGCAACGATGCACCTTTAACCTAAAGGTGCAATTTTTTTAAAATGTAACGGTGCAAATGTGCGCCTGTAAAGGTGCTCCCAGTGTGGCAAAAAGAAGGTGCAGATTATTTTGACCCATTGTTCGAACTGTGTACCTTGTCATATTCATATTGACAATAAAAGCACGGGAAATATTTCTGTTTTTCTAATTTCTGTTTTGTTCAAAAGAAATTTATGGATTGAAGTGTTCAGATGTTAAATTGTCTACGGGATAATTTGAAGCCGTGTACAAAGTAAGTGCAATGAGGTAATAGTGAATATCACTTTGCATCTTTGCTCATTTCCCAGGTAGCTAGCCAACGTTGGTCCATCGTTGGACCAATGCTGGCCAATTTTTGTCACAACGTTGCTCCAACAATAGACCAGCGATGTGTGCGCACGCCCAAATCACGCTGGTACAACTTGTTGGACCAACGATAGACCATTATCGATCCATCGTTGGTCCAACAAATTTGTCCAACGTCTTATGGGTTTCGAGTTTCTAACGTTGAACCAACGTTGGTATCCAACCAGATTTCAACATCCTATGAGTTGCAAGATTCCAACGTTGGCTTGCTACCTGGGTCGTACCGTCGTAGTCCGTGTCGTATACCACTACCAGTAGCCCTTGAGGGTGCACAAACACGCCCAAACATCGACCTGCATCGCACCCTTGTGCATCCATGTGTGTAACCGTGCATTGTCCCGAGTGTTGGCACAGCACTGATTGGAAATGACGTCATCCTGGAGAGCGGGGAAAGTCCCGTCGACATTCCTTGCCTAGTCCAACGTTTTATGGGTTTCGAGTTTCTAACGTTGGACAAACGTTGGTATCTAACCAGATTTCAACATCCAACGAGTTGCGAGATTCCAATGTTGAAGAGGTCCAACAGAAGAGGTCTAGATAAGGAGTTCGTGCAACACCCACCACAGATTTAATTTGTCACTTTAGGGTGTCTGGGGGTGTCTCTGGAACAATTATAACCCTGATGTACAGTTGATTTCTGGTAGCAACACTCTTATTTCTAGTTTTGGGAATTTCTTATGTATTTCTTAGTTTTTTCGACTCATATTTTTGTATTGTTTTTTTTTTTCAATGGAATAAAGAATTGACCATTATCCTATAATTTCTAGCCCAATATTTGATAATTGTAGTGGTTAGAATGAAAAATGATAATGGTTTTGTGTATTTTCAGAAAAATTCATTTTCATTGGTACACAAATCTCAACATTGAGCCATTTTCGGGCCGACATTCGGGCAAAATGTCGTGTGACTTTGAAACGGCATACCCGGAAATTGGGTCTCAAAAGTTGCGCAAGACTTCAATAAAAAAAACAAGGGGGTGGAATCCACCCCACAGGTGAGCAGTACTCTGTAGTACATGCTCACCAGTGGAGTGGAATCCACCCCCCCCCCCCCCCCCCTTTCCGGCCCCCGGCCATGCCGGCCTTGACGTTTCGCAAGTCTTACGCAACTTTTGAGACCAGATTTGCGACAACCGGGTACGGGTACCGTAAATGTTTGAATAGAAGCGCTATGGTACATGGCTCTGTAAAATAGCGTCATCTGAGTCCAAAAGTATGAAGTTTCCCGAGACGTTGAACGCAATTTAAATGTGAATGATAATGAATATTGATGATAAATAATGACTACTAAATGTAAGTTGGTTTACAGGAAGCTTGCGATTGAAATAAACGATTGTATCAAAAAGGGTATTATATAACAGATTACTGATTCAAATTCCTTAATAGATGTTCAAAGCCACCACTATCAACAAAGGCTAATTTAAATGGGGCCTAGACCTCTCTTGCAGGTGGGAAAACATTTACGTTCCGAGTAAAATTTGCATTGGGAGGTATACATGAGATTAGTGTTTCGCATCCACACTTTCCTTGATTTAAGTATTTATGGAGAAAATAGTCAGCCTCCATAAAAATTGATTATCAGCTCCGTCACTAAATTTCCTAGACTCCTTGATTTTCTAAAATGAGAATTGCGGACAACAAATATTTACATCGGATATGAAAACATTATAGGTGAAACTTAAATGTGCTAATAATATCACACCGCATTTCTATCTTTGTAAAATTTGATCTATGTACATACAAAAATGATGTCTAGGTTAGGGTTAGGGTTTGTTCTTGTCGAGCCCACCATAGGTGGAGGGAGACTAAGGGATTCAAATTGCGTCCGTCCGTCCGTCTGGTTGTCCGTCCGTCTGTCCGTGACGCTTACGAAAATTTTAATAACTTTCCAACCCTGCATCTGTTTGTAACCAAACTTGATTGGTAGATGCCCTACATTGGCCTCCATGATATTCTGGGGTCAAAGGTCACATAAGTAGGTCAAAGGTCAAATGAGGTCAAGTGCGCCCAAGTGGGCGAGACACTTTACGGCTATCGCCTTGTTTGGATTGTTTTTGTTAAGAATGGTATAATGATCAATTATTATTAGTGCATTTGTATATTCATATGAATTTCCCGAGTTGAGCATAGGGATACTCATCTTCGAGAAGGCATGCCCTTAGTACAGGAATATAAGAAATAACAACAAAACACTGTTTATATTCATGCAATAACGTTAAGACTGGGGGCACAATAGAATCACGAACGTGTCTTTCTTGAATTCCATCTATGATTATACAATATCATGGATTCTTGAATAAAGGCTGTTATTGGCAACAATTGATGCTTGCCCGCTCTCCATTCAGCTTGCCTGGCGGAATAGCAGCTGACTGGTGCAAAATTTGGTCTTTAAATGATTAACAAAAGACAAGCAATGATTCGCTAAGTACTTATTCACGATCCCATTGTATGACAATAGATGGAATAGAATTTTCCCCTGCTTGAATATCAAGTTAAATCGGACATCATTGAATTTCTTTCGTTAATCGTTGACAGAATACATTCTGCACCGTCAGCTGCTATTTCGTCAAGCAAGCTGAATGTATGTAGGGCAAGCATCAATGGTTGCCAAGAACAACCTTTATTTACGATTCATTTAAGGTATCATCATATGGAATAAAAGAAAGAAACATTCGCGATTCTAGTAAACGATTCGCTCGTTTTTGTTTTCTATATACTGAGCTGAGGGCACAACTTCTCGATGATGATTATATACTATATTCAACTCTGGGGATTCATCTAAATATACTGTTACATAGTAATTGAATTAATATCGGGTGTTGATATTCTATTGTCTGCATGGAGTCTAAATCTCCTTAAAGACCTAAAAAATGTAACATTGAATTTCATATACATTAAGATGTTGACTTAATTTATATATGACTCTTGTTGATGAGACCCATCATAATATCCAATGTGTTATTGTTTGCCATTCATTTGACATTTCATTTTTAAAATGTCTTACCCTCTTGCTAATATCTATTTTCTTCATAAACACTCAGACCAAGGGAAGTGCGAATGCGAAAAGCTACTTACAAGTATATACTTCCCTATGAGCACGTAAAGCGAAACATTGTTTCCACAATCATGCAATAAAGATAATAGTCCCGATACAAGACTCCCCATTCATATTAGCCTTTGTTAATAGTGGCTTAGAACAGCATTATAGTAAGGAATTCGAATCAGTAATCGCTTATATAATACCCTTTTTGATACAATCGTTTATTTAAATCGCAAGCTTCCTGTAAACCAACTTACATTTAGTAGTCATTATTCATCATCAATATTCATTATCATTCACATTTAAATTGCGTTCAACGTCTCGGGAAACTTCCTACTTTTGGACTCAGCTGACGCTATTTTAAAGACAACGTACAGAGCCATGTACCATAGCGCTTCTATTCAAACATTTACGGTATACCGTTCCGAAGCCACATGACCGTTTGTAAGTGAATGTCTGTCCGAAAATGGCTAAATTTTGTGATTAATTTTGTGTACAAATCCTATGGATATGGATTTTTTCCTAGAATACACAAAACCTTTATTATTTTTCATTCTAACCCCTGCAATTAATACATGTTGGGACAAAAATTATTGGATAATGGTCAATGATTTATTCCATAGAATCAAAAACAAAAGTCGAATAAAACATAGAAATACATAAGACATTCCAGAAACAAAGAAATACATAAGGAAAATTTGGCTGTCGCAATTTGTAATGTTGCAAACCTGTTAAATAACCATGCAAAATATAAGCACAAAATTAGCATATTTTGAGCCATATTTAGTGATTTACAGACAAAAGGGGGATTTGTATGCATAGATTTGCATTATTGCATACCTAATTGATATAAATAATAATGTTGCTACCAGAAATCAACTGGACATCAGGGCTAGAATTGTTCCAGAGACACCCCCAAAACACCCGAAAGTGACAAACCAAATCTGTGGTGGGTGTTGCACGAATTTAGTTTTTGCTGGTTCTGGCTCCTGGACTATATTCCTGTTATTGTGCATAATTCGCGTCATATCTAGTGCTATCCAGTCTAGGCACTTTTCAACTGTAACGTCCTCAGACCATACACTAACAAAGGTAGTTTAAGAAACCACTGACATAATAACAATACACTCGATTTTAATATACAGAGGGCCATTCTTTGAAAAGTGAAACTTTTTCGGAAAAATTGAAGTTTTATTTTTCTGTAGTTTTGTTCCATTTTTGGAATGATCCATGTGTAAAATTTCATGAAATACATGATTTGAAGTTTAAAATGAAACTTTTTTACTCATTTGCATAAATTTACATATTTCAATATTTTTCTAATAATCATAATTCAGAAAATAATCAAGATATCAAAAGGATAATTAGCAAGCTCATTCTTCTCACTTTCCTGTACAGGTTGATACCAACTTTGTAAAAATTCAACCTTTCATTCTTTTCTAAACCCGATATTATAAAATTCCCATTTTTCCATTCATATTGTACATGTCACACACGTGACCACCCCAAAATGTCACACACGTGACCAGACGTTGCCACATAATTAAGTACTATAAAAAACAACGGTTTGATATCATTCTCATTCATTGCTATTGTTGTACTTACAAATGTATAGTATTTCTCTGGTAATAAGATGAACATTATAGCTATTCATATTTTAAAGAATTTTCCAAATGAAATTTAGTTATGAAAAAAGCGCTCCGTGCGAAGTCACACACGTGACCCATGCCATTTGACCTCTGACATTGAGTTACGTAATCCTTATAAAATCTTTTGTGTTAAGTTTGAAAGACTACAACATATTCAAGTCACATATGAAGTAAAAATCATTATAGTCTCATACTTACTGAAATATAAGCATCCCATTTCAAAATTTGTCATGTTTTGGGTCACACACGTGACCAAGAATGGCCCAGAGTGTATAAAAAAAAGGTACTCGAAGTTCGAAGGTCAATCATTTTAAAATAATATATTTGTGTACCATAAAAGTGATATAGATGTAAAGAGTGACTATCTAGATTTCATTTGATACCTCTCCTTAATCAGCAGTGCCGCCGCATTGCTGAGTTATTTGTTGTTGAAGATGACCGGTGCAAAACCAACTTTTTGCAAGTTTTGGCTAGCCATTCGATTTCTTGAAATTAATGGTGCCATACGTAATCAATGCATTAATTTTTACTAACATGTTTTATTGTTTTGTGAATGAAGTCATCGTTTAATTGAATACATTAACTAATCATGCATGACTGAATACATTGTTATTGAACATTTGCACCGGCGAAACATCCACCAGAATTAAATTTTGATGTTAATTTCTGTCTCGTCAAAAATTGACAGTTGGATGGGACTTTTTGGAAGTGGTTAAGTGATCGGATAATTTTTCTTTGAAATCCAATTATTGGGAGCATGTACCTTCAGATGGTCAGTACCTCAGTTGGAAGAACAAATTGAGCGATAATTAGGTGCAACGAGTATTTAGACAGATCTGGTGGGTCCAAGAATAAGATCCATCATTATTTCGCTATCAGAGTTAGACTACGGGAAGTCTTTGGGGAACACGGGGAAAGGGTAATTATTGCGCATAATCATGAAGTGGGATGGCCACCAATGTCCCCTGTTTTAATACATTGTGACATTATTTATGTTGGAACATTCAAAGAAAAAGGTGTTTTCATCTCCTCCTCATGACCTGGATTATGTGTGGGCCACATTCGACACGAGATGGATATTTTGAACAACACACCAAACAAATATCTACATAAATCAATAAATCACCATTGATTTCAGGAATGTATTCTTGCCAAGTCATAACTTGCAAAAAGTGCGTTTCTTACCTGTTCTCTTCAACAACAAAAAAAACTCAGCAATGCGTGGCGCTGCTGATTCGGAAAAGGTATTAAATGAAAGCTCAATTGTTACTCTTTACATGTATATCACATTTACGATATATATTTGAAATAATTGACCTTTGAACTTCGAGTACTTTTTTTTGTATACGCTCTGTATAGCGCCTATCACGATTTATAACACAGAGGCGTCGCTCTATTTTTGTGATTGGGGCCAAAAATGTCATAGTCACCTGTGGGAGAGCCAAAAGCCCCATAATGGCATGCCAAGATTTTAAAGACATTGCGGATGGCGGCAGAAAAAATATTTTCAACCGAATGACACCCCAGCTGCATGGGGGTCTGTGAGCCCCATGGAGCTTTTTGGTTTTAGCCAATTAAGACTTACAAGATGTAAAAAGGAATACAAAGTCTATCTGTTTTAGTTACAATCAAAAAATATTCTGCGCACATTGAATGCGTCTTGATGGCTCAAAGCCCTGAATGGGATGAGTCGAGGGGCACCCACATTGGGGACCATAATGGGGGTCCAGGAGTGGAGCCCCAGGAAGCTTTTATATTTCGAATTCGAGTTTAGAACTCGATAAATCGCGATAAAATTGTATACAATAGTGAATCTGTTCGTAACAAAATTGTAAAGGGCATAGCGAGGAAACAAGGCTTTAAAACAGTGACCTAGCTAGGGGGCACATCAGCCCCGAAAGCTTGTTGATATTAGCACTCATGACATAATTTTTTTGTTTTTAATAATTAATAAAAAAATATAAATTTGAATAGATGGGGGATACGGGTATTTGCATTTAAGCACTCTCAAGGTGGGAAATAGTGGATTTTGTATGGGTGTGTATATAGCGTGCATGGCTATAATGCAGTAGCGAGGAGCTAGCTTGCATGACAATCTGAAATTTACGACTTGAAGTGCCAGGATTTATCAGAAACAGTAGGCGAACATCACCAGTCAAATGACAGAAGGCGCCAAATGCATGAAATGTGGAAGAGACATCGTAGTTTCAATAATTCCCGTCTATGAAATTCTCTGTATAATTGTTATTCCTTCCACATCGGACAAATTGTCATAGCTTTTGTATATTTTCTTGACCAAATGTGCTGGATTTTGTACTGGTTATTTCAGTCCCTATATTGATTTTCGATCGGTTTAACACGGAGGAAGATAATGGTTAATTGAGATAATAATTATATAGTCAGTGAAAGAAAATCTGATGTGCTCTGATCAAGGAAATTCTTCTTATAATTAATCTCATACGAATGCATGGTTGATTCTCATGTAAAAATTGAAGTACAAGTAAATTAGGCACTTGACAACATCATTGGATGACGACGAGGAGTTAAAGGGATAGTTGAGTTTTGGTATAGAGGGCACTACTACACAAATACAATTTTTGTGAGATAATGAAAAACTGAGTGTCAAATTTGAAAGAGCATACAACTTTAATGGCAGAATAAACTTTATTTTATCAAAATCGGTTAAGAAACGGCTGAAATATCCATAAACATAACCATTTGTAATAAATGTGGTGCCCCACAAGTATTCAATAATTTTGAGCCAGCCGTTAAAATTGGTTTTAAAATGCTTCCTCTATTAAAAAAATTTCAAAAGAGGTTTTCAGATAGTTGTTGATTATCTATCTATCTAATCACTATTTAAACAAAACATCACATGCACAACATTGTATTTAAAATGGTTTGAAAAAATGCGTTTTTTGAAAGCGCCCTCTTTAGTTTAAACAGCTCTTTAAAAAAATGATAACAGGCTTTTTACTTAGTCGTTTGTAATTTTAGCTCATCCGGCACGAAGGGCCCGATGAGCTTATGCCATGGCGTGGCGTCCGTCGTCCGTCCGTCCGTCCTTCCGTCCGGCCGTCCACAGTTTTCAAAATGCTTCTTCTTCGTTATTTTTCAACCGATTTTGATTCTGATTGTTTCATAAGATAGGGCTAGGAGGGGGATTTAAAACTTCTACACAGAATCGTGAAATTCATTATCTATGGTAATTTATGTAAATGTATTCGAAATCACAAAAAATGCTTCTTCTTCATTTCTCGACCGATTTTGATTTGGTTTGCTTTATCTGGTAGAGCTAACTTTGGTACACTAAACTTCTACACAGAATTTTGAAATGTGTCTCCATTAATTAATTATGGTAATTTTTATTAAATTTATTTATTTATTTATTTTTTTATTTTTTTATTATTATTATTATTTTATATTTTTTTATTTATTAATTTATTTTTATTTCTATTTTTATTTATTTATTATTATTTTTTTTTAATTTATTTTATTTTTTTAATTATTTGTTTTAATTTATTTATTTTTGTATTTATTTATTTATTTTATTATTTTTTTTTCCCCCATGTCCCTTCTGGGGCGTCAAATTTATATTTTGTTCACTCTATTTTTTTATTTTTTTTTTTATGTTTCTTCCAGGGCATCAAATTTTTATTTTTTGACCAGTTGAAAAATGTACCACATGAAATTTGCGACATTTGATGTTGCGAGATGCCGGATGAGCGCTACGTCATTGACGTTCTGGTTGTATTCCTTTTGAGCATGGTGGAGTTATAACTATGTAATGGTGCAGGTTTTGGTTTCCTAAATTCAGTTTGACTAAAACTGTACTCTCTCTACCAGAACTCAATTACTATCCCTTAAGCAGAGTGTCATAAACATGAAATAAAAGGGTAATTAGCGAACCAAGTACAAATCTTTGATAACTAAATTTATAGTGGTGGAATACCATTGTATCTACTCTAACCCTTGAAGTAGAAACAAACTCGTTCACGGCAGATGATCTCCAGTATAATTATGTGACAAATAATTAAAGCTGGATGACTATCAGTGTACAGGATTTTTTAAGTGTCCAGCTAGGGGGCGCTTCACCTCTGGATCCCTCATGGCTGCTGTGGCCCGTGGATATAGGAACCTTTTCTCACCGGAGATAAGTGTACACCTTGGTGACAATACATCATTATCGTAATGTGTTGAAAGCAAGGACTTAAAATTATGCCTTCATGACGGGTGTGAAATATGTTTGGGTTGTACATGGTGGATCATGGAGGGGCTGTTTAATTAGGGTTTAATCTCATGGATTGCAGCCCTTAATTATCATCATCATCATCACCATCATCATCATTACCATCATCATCACCATTTACATCGATCATCATCATCATCATTTTCATCTAGTGGCATGCGATGACTCATGAGGGCGCTATAGTACTCTGCTGCACAGAGCCGTTGATGCAGATGTGGGTTATGATTTTATGAATACACAATAAAATAAAGCATGTATAAGTCAAATTGTCTATTAAGTAGCATAATCTTGTTGAGGTAATGTTAATATTAAGTATATAATTGTGTATTGCAATGTACTGACTTCTCCTATTTTGTCCTGCGTGTCCAGCAATATGGCATGACAGGACCCTTATCTACAATATACTACTTCCTTTGGTCATGTTTTTGAAGTGCTATCAAGTGATGAATACTATTCTTCTAATTTTTCATTGACAAGCAAAAAAATGTATTTGCCTCTTTGATGTCCGAAGACGAAGAATAACACTCTGATTATTGGTGGATGGTGGTAATCGGTGGTGGTAGTGGTAGTAGTGGCAGTGGTAGTGGTGGTGGCGGTAGCAGTAGCAGTAGCAGTAGTACATGTAGTGGTAGTAAATTTGTAGTTTCAGTAGTGGTTGTGTTGGTGGTGGTGGGAGTAGTAGAAGCAACAGTATCATTTTATCATCAAAATAATCGTCATTAAAACCATGTTCAAATTAAAATGCTGGAACACATAAAACATACAGTTTATATTACAGAGACAAAATTATTTTCTATACTGAAAAACAAATATAAATACATTTCATCCACACATAAAAATCATCTACAGTACACCCACGCAGCACACTTCATCAAACACAAACACGCACGCACACACACATCCTCACATATTACGTGCATCATTATAGGTTATAAGCATAAAGATGATGAATACAAAATAATGAATTGGAAAATAAGAGTGAGTTTCATTCAAAACAAAGCACATTTTAATCGCAGACAAGACCTAGAGGCGAGACACAGGCACCAATAAAAAGATAAGTTACATAAATGATGCATGCATGTCAGACACTTCTTTTCTTGGCCCAATGTAGTACCTAAAAATACCTGATTTTAAAATTCATGAATGAATCCCCCCCCCCCCCCCCCCCACTGACAGAATGAATTGGCCTTTTTTATACAAATAATTTTTAAATTTCTTGTCAGCTTCTAAAAAGGGAATATCACGTTAAATTCATTGTAATTAAAATTCAAAGTTGCCATTTCATAGTACTATATTCTTTTCTTAATAAATTCCTGATTTTAAAAAATAAATAAATATATATATTTCAGAAAAATAATTTATTTGGCATGGTAGGTATTTACATAAAAGTTGACATACTTTACATACAACATAAACCATTTAATGTCCATGGATATGAATGATCTTGTAGCCATGAACCAGAGAAAATATTAAACCTTTATCTACTTTGTACACACACATGTACATTTAATAAAATACCAATATACCCCTTTTGGTGACCTCATACAAGAAATGACAACTATCAAAAGCAGCTTAAAGCAAAATATTATTATTTTCCAATTGCATATATTATATTGATATATTGCTATAATTCTTTATAAAATTCTGAAAATCCTGATTATCTCCATAAAGTGTATTTGTAAATACTATAAAAAACTATATAATTGTACTTTTAGTTATATCTTCCAAATATAGCACTATTACAAAATAATATCTATAAAATACAATTGTATAGGTTTACACACAAACAAATGTTTAATCCTACTCCTTGTAGTTATTAGTTTCACATATCAGAAAAACTTGGGAAGATTTGAGCCTACCATATAATACATTATTTTACAGGTTACCCTCTGCATTCATAACGTTTCATTGAAACATCTTTAGTACCATAAACTGATATAACCCATTCAAGACTAACGGGTTTTGCTACTGTTGTATACGTGAATCGATTATAATCACATTGTACTGACAGTCAACAATGAGGGCGTAGTCCCCTATATGTAAAACGTTTACCCATTGTCGAATAAATACTTCACACTCAAACTGAATTATCGTCTTCATGATTTGGTTCTATTAGCCTCAAACATAACAGCTACAACATACATTTTCCAGACTCCTGTCCAAGTACTTTCTGAACCTGTCCTGAATGGGTTATAAACAGTTACAAAATCGTTGGAAAGTATTCAACATGCATAACAATCTATTTTATTAAAGTCATACCTGTAAAGTGTCAGATATTGCACAAAATGACATTTGAGACTTCAATCCTATATCAATATCATTGTAAAATACAATTGAAAGATTTGTGAAAGTTTGAAAGAAAACGAACACTGTTTACCTAGTGAAAAAAAAAGAATATTGAGTTCATATTTTATCACCGAATACTGATGGTCTGCCATACATTTGTCGCAGTAATGAATGATCCGTTTGAGATATTCGCACCCGTGTATGTTTACACACGTAGTACAGAATTCATGGAATTTGCGCTCGCTCGGCTCAAAGTTCAATCTCCGGAATGTTCTCACGGGTGCTGCATGCGGACGTTCTCAGCTAGGACAATTGTACTTTTTATCAAAAGCGTTAATCAACGTGATTGAAATAAAAGATTTAAATGATAATTATCTTCATACTAAAGGGACATTTGAAAAAATCAAACCCTATTTTATTCTTCTTTTACCATAAGCTAAACAACACGGTAGAAGAGAAACGAGGAAGCTCCAAGTAATTTTCGTGGATTTGGACACTTTTCAGGTATGACTTTAAACAATGCTTGTAATAATGATATATTCTATTTATGGCGCCTACTATTATTTCTGAGAGTTATTTTGACAAAGAAACATTAAGTATACATACACATTCCTATTGCTACTGAGTTATTTTCTCCCTCTATTTAGAGAGAAACACAATATCGCAAAGTATAGATAGTATATGATAACAAAAAAATTTTGCACAACTCTCTGAGGCAAAGGAAGAAATATGTATCACAGAGCAAGATAAATGTATCATAATAATTCTATTGACACATACTCACATTGACCCAAACCAATTCCATTAGATTGGATTTATACTAATGTGAGTTGCACATTGTACACAATTCTAGACCAAAAATATTTACATGCACTTTTAAATAACTCAAATTTATATCCAGAAGGTATAAATGTACATGTAATAGGAATGGGTTTGGAATATGGAAAAAGAATGATTGGAATAAACTTCAACTAACTTATTTGTTTTGTTTCATGGAAGAGGGTGAAACAACTTTAGTAATCTTTAGTGTCTAAAACACCTATACGAAACCTCTATTCGATTTTAATAAAGGGCCCAGCATTCTTTAGAGTTCTTGTCCAGAAGGAATGGAAGACTCCCTATTGTCTGCAGAACTGCAGAGAACTAGGGGATTAAAATCTAACTGATCCCACGTAGCTGACAAGGCCCCCGTAACCCTTTAGCAGAATGGTCTTCTGTTCAGTATTTATTGGGGAGTTCTACAGCATTCCACTTAAAGAGGAATTCCACCCCAGAAATGTGATATTTGATATAAAATGAGGTGAATATGAAGAATCGGGATCGAAAATTTGAGCCAAAACGGATAAGCAATAAAAAAGTTATGACAGGACGAACTTTGCTCCGATTTTTAGTATCGTTCGCAATTGCTATCGATCGTGACGTCACTTGCGAGCTGCAGCCATTTTGACTTCTACATGGAAATTTAACAAAATTTAAATTTTCTTCATAACAAAGCAAATTTATGAGCTTACACATTCAAATGAGGTTGCCCCATCGATATTCTTTTATGAATTCGTGAAAAAAGGAGAGAAAAGTTAATTTTTAGCATCGAAAAATGAGAAATAAGTGTATTTTCATGTACTAAAGCCATGGCGAGGTGCTCGTGAATGAGGTTGCATATGGCGGCAATTTTGAAACGATCGCTCATTATTACATAATGTTCAAACAGGTATAACTCCCGTGTTTCTTGTCCGATTTTGATCAAATTTTCACCAATCATTCGTCTTGTTCTGCTTATTCAAAAAACGAATAGTTATATCAGGCCCGGACTACCCCTTTAACAATGGTAGAACTCTAAAGAATGTGACAGCAGAGTAAATCCCCCCTCCTTTATAATATCAAATTCAAAAGGCGATTCTTCATGTAAAAAATATAAATGTGATATTTTGTATATTATTTGATCAAGTATTCCTTTTTGAAAGATGTAGTCATTAAGAAGGTTACAAAAGAAGGCCTCATAAAGTCAGTTTTAGAACTAAAACTGGAGAATGAAAATGTAACATCTTTCCTTTTTTTGTTTTTTGATGGCTGTAGTAATCAAGACACTAATATAAGGCCATGAAAGTGCAATGCCCTATAAATATCCTCGACATAAACAATCCTGATGACATGATGTTACCGGAAGCTTCACCTAGTACTAATCGGCAACACCATGAAAGCCATCGTAATCATCTAACAAATCCTGATTCATCCATAAGGTAACAGGTGAGGCTGAGAGCTTCAGGTAATGGTGTAAGGCCAAGATCAAGAGAGGAGAGGTACAGTAGCTATCTCGTTATATGCTATCTCAGAATGCAACGGTCTGAAATCTCAACAAATGCTTGAATTCGACACTGGGCTTTAAGTCGAGTCATGAAAAGATATTTACGATCAAAGTGATCGGTTTTTCAACTATCGACTGAATGTACAAAGTCAGTACAATGAGTTAGTGAATATCACTTTGTGTTTTTCCTCATTACTTGGCTATAAAGCATCTATCTAACATGAAATGTTGTCACATTCTCAGTAGATATATCACATATGACATATGTATCAACCATTTTTAACTTTTGCACATGTCAACAAAGTTACTAGCTCCCTTTAAATTCAACCCATGGATTAAAATAACCATGTATTAACTTAAACCCTCTGATGAGAATGTGGGCCTTTGAGTTTGAGGCTCACTTGGTCCAACATGTAAATGGGGATCTGATTTCATAGAAGGATAATGGCAGCAGAAAAAGAAGGATTGGCAACGCCTTTCATGATGAGCCTCTTTTTAGCCTAGTTGGTGGCTTAGTACGTGGCAGCTGATAGTAAATCAATGTAGTATGAGTTCTGAAGCCGTGAATACTAAAGTCCATGAATGATTTCTTTGTTTTGAAAACACTAATTAAAGGAGCGTCAAAAGACAAATATGATCGTTCCCTATGGCTCATAATAAATACCAAAAGAATGGGTACACAAGAGGACATTCCATCATCCAGAATGGTAACTGTATTCTGTCATGGTTGCACAATCTTTCTAGTGGGGAAGAGGTACCAGAGTGGCGGAGGAATTCTGCCTCCTTCACAGAACATTCAATGTGAAGTGAAAAGGCGGCACAGGCTCTGATTTTAGCCCCAACTAAAGTTGTGCCACTGATGAGAATCCATCTGATAGTATTGGCGTTGCAACAGCAAGGCATAAGCGAGTTCAGTGCGGGCTATCGGAGTATTGGAATGTAGGTGGCTAAGTTTCACCACCACTGTGGAATGCCATGACAATCTTTATAGGCAGTGAATAAATGATATGCCTTTTATGCAGCACAGACACTGCTACAAGTGGCAATCTCAAGAGAGTGCAAGCCTTGTCTTCTCTACCCTACAAGTTTGAGAGCCTTCTTTTGGAGATGTCATTCAAGCCAACAATAGATGGAGACTGAAGCATTTACCATGCATATATCATAGATGATTTCTCCAAGCACTGCAACTATATTACAAGTGTGACTGTATTTTTAAAAAATCAACATTAGACACTTTTTTCTCATCAAAATGAAAACCGGTGAAAATATCAAGAAAATACCTCTGCCAACTATCTGTGCCTTAAATATTCACCTTGTTGAAAACTCAGCACTATAACTATAATTCAGCACTACGACCCTTACCATGTCAAGATGTGTTCAACCAAGTAGGTTGCAAGTATCAGTTAGACTTAGAATTAAAATCCAATACTTTAATGCTTGTCTCCGAAGTTTGGGTCTGTATTAGATGGGATTTGTTTTATTAACCTATTGGCTAGGGGAACCTGGTAGGCCCAATGGAGATTGAAAACAAAATGGTAGGGTAGAGGATAATATTGACATTGCTATCAAAATTGAAGAATCATGACACGGGGGAGAGGGGTGTGCAAGATAATGAGACATCAATTGCCTTTTAGGTATGACGTATCATCCCTGATGATCCATGCTGTACAAAATCTATGAGACCCTACTTCATTTCTGGGAGGTCAGAAGTGGTCGAAATAATTTTCAAGTACAAGGTATCATCTCTGACAAACCCTTGCTTTGGCTCTTCGATCATCTGGATCTTCGCAAAGAGCGGACATCCCGCACCGCTGTTCCTCTCAGACGTTGGTCTCTTGAATGAAGAACATGCAGGATCAGGGCGGAAGGCCTCAGTGATGCTCTTGTTCACTGGGTCCTCTTGGTTCACCAGTTGGAAGGTGATCCTCTCCTTGAATGGCCACGGGAGAACAGCGTCATAAGGTCCCTTCATGATGGTGAGGAACAGCGAGATGTGTGTGTCTTTGCCAACTCCATCACCCATCAAGAACACCCTTCCGCAGAGCTTGTAGCCGTACTGACTGGTGAAGAAGGGAGGCGAGTAGATGGACTTGATGTTTGTTGTCTGTGCCTCTCGCTTCTTTTGACTGTAGTTGGAAATCTTCCACAGAAATACCCCACTGTGCGATGCTTCTACGTCAAGCAATCTGCCGTCAAGCTTCTGCAGAGACTGCGCCAGTGATGTGATTGAGCGGTTTATGTCTTGGTTCGCCTTGACCAACTTCTCAAGAATGCCTGTGTCAGCACGCATGTTTGGGAGCTGAATGTTGTCATCCCTCTTATTCATGGTGATGACTTCAGTGTCGAATGTGGCCATCACTCCTTCTGTTACAAACATTTCTTCATTTAGCGCTGCAATGGCATGGGGCATATTCTTTAGATCATCTAGCCTTTTTCTATACTTTTGCTCAATATCCCTCATGGTATTTGACATATCCTTTTCTATCTTTGACATTCTCTTGCTAACTTGCTTCATTTCTATTTCTAGGACAGACATTACCTTCTCCTTCTCCAGAGAATTAGGGAGCACACTCTGCCCCAATGACGCTATCTCCAGAAAACTATCATCAGAGGGCAACACTTGTGCACTGCTTTTCCTGGACAATGACAAGCTGGAGTTACCGTCAATTTCACTTTCACTCCGTCTAGCTTCTTCATTAGGTCTGGAGACGCTCTCCTTGTCATTTGAACACTGATCAGAGTCCATCGAGGATATGTCGTTGCTGGAGTCTACTCCTCGAGAATCACAAGTATCACCCTGCGCTGTTGCTCCATACTCGTCATTTTCAAGGGCGATTGGGATTGTTGGATCCAGAACGCTGATAACCTGAACAAGACGCTCAATGTTATTCCGCACTGACTCCTTTTCACTGCGCAGGACGAGTCCAACAGTCCAGTCCCAGCTTTCCTGTTAAAAGGAAAAGATAGAACATTAAATGTGTAAAAAGAAACTGCTAACTGCTAACATATTTCAAAACCAGAATGAGATGCTCAATGTACTCTTCTCACTGCATAGGACGAGTCCAACGGTCCAGTCCCAGCATTCCCATTAAAACATTTGCCCACATGTCAATTGTAAGCTAATATTGCTCATCCACACCCTATGTAAGCCAACACCATTTATTTCACCTTGTCTGAGCTAAATCGATTCATTTTAGCTCCTGATTTTACAGACACCCTTTCATAAATTGAAAACATTATTTTTCAAACATAGCTTCATGTACACATAGTGTCATGCATATGAGTAGGAGAGATGGATCACAAGTCGAAAGATAGAAGATGAGACTATTTTTCTTCTTTTTTTTAAAAGAAAAATAATAATAATAATTAGAATAAATACATGGCCCATGGTGAAAATTAATTGTCCACATCACAAAGGCAATTAGACTGGCATGTTGCCTTTATTAGGTTATGAGGGAAGAATGGCTAGAACATGGCAAACAATGAGTGAAAAGAGCATACAATAGGGAAACATGGAATTGGTGGCAGCAGTAGGATGAGTAACATTTACTGTGATTTTCTTACATGGTAGCATCAAGCAGTGGCGTAGCGTGGTCGGACTGATGGGGGGGGGGGGGGGGGCACGCAAAATTATTGGGGGGCACACCTTACATTCATGTATTTCTTTGTTTTTTCAACAAATGTTTCCTTATGTTTTTTCCCAATGATTGGACCTTGTTTGGCAGAAGGGCGTATCTTGAGTGTTGCGCCGGGATCTCAACACTGAGAAAAATGCCTTTGAAGTTTGACATATTCAATCCTCTGTTGAAGCTTTGGACATTTGGACAATTTTGATGGCGGGATTGATTCTAGTTGGAAGCTGACATTTGAAATATTATTTTAAAAGTTTAAATTTTATTCTGAACTTGACATTTCTTTCTCAAGGACCAATTAAAAAAAGTTTCGCCCCTTCTGCCAAACAAATTTGAAGAAATTTGTAGTTGCTTTTGTACGGAAAAAAGGGTGTTTCTCACTATCTTGAGATACGTGGAAATATCGCCCAGTATCGTCGTGCTATCGTTTGGCAATAGGGCGTATCTCGAGATACGCCTTCTGCTGGACAAAAGCGACTACGAAATTGTTCACATTTGTACGGCAGAAAGGGAATATCTATACATACAGCTTTCTGCCATACTAAATTATGAAATTGATTGGTCATTTTTGTTTGGCAGAAGACCGTATCTAAAGATACGCCCTTCTTCTGTACAAAAAAATATGCCATTGAGATGATATTTTGGGGGGAGCTGAGTTGATGGACGTGATGTGACTGAACTACGGTTCGATGCGGATATCCAGCTGCGCCGCTCCATACGGGTCGCGTCGTCAGAATATAAAGCAGCTTACTAGCTCGACAAAGTCGATGTCATCATGCAATTATCTACAGTGGGCAATGCTAATTCCTGAGTCGACAATTATCTTGGATTTATATCACATACGGTGCAAATATTGCAATGTCTTTAAAATCCATTGGGGCAGAGAATGACTTATTACCGGAAGACAAAAAAAAATGTTTTTGGTTACGTCCGGATGTATGGTGGTTCAAAATCTGAGGAAATCTAGCAAGTGGGTGGCCATATGACCGTTGTTTTCAGTTTCAGATTTAGAGTCACCATACATCAAATTGAGCTACGGATGTAACCGACCGTTGCGGAGCGCGCGCGTATCGAGGGGGTATGGTACTCTCTTCATTCGCAAGTCACCCCCTAGCTAGCTAGCTAGCTGGGCATAGCTGCTGGTGAAGTCCTGCTAACTTCAATTTTAGCGACCGCGAAGTGCTAACATTTACTACGACGCAAAACCATCAAAAATACTTTTGACCAAAATAGACCATCGCGGGATAAGGAAAGAGTGCAATGAGTAATACAAACCATTTTAGTCAGATTAAAGCAAGGGTGATTTTCAGGCGCGTCGACGCGACACTTCGCATCCGATCCGGCAATCATTGTTTAATCATCTGCCGCGGTTCATCATTTTCTGCACCGTTGTTGAAAATTACATTAGGGCGTATCTATACATACATCCTTTTACCTAAAATATATCTCAAATTTTCTGATGATTTTTTTTGCCAAAGGATGTATCTCAACATACACCCTTTTGCCAAATAATATTTGAACTGTCACTTGCCGTATTTGTACGGCAGAAGGGTGTTTCTCGAGATACGCCCTTCTGCCTATCAAAGACCGAGCCGTCGCGAACAAGATTTCCACGGACATGGGCGTATGTATAGATACACCCTTTTGCCGTACAAAATACGACAAAAGTTATGCAATCGCGTACAGAGGGCCCCTGATATCTCAAAAACTAAAACTCGAGCTCTTCTGAAATTTGGCCCAGTGAAAATTTTGAACTCAAAAACCCCAAGTATGCAATAAACGGCCAAACAACGGCCGACTTTCCCCCCTGTCGCTACGCCACTGGCATCAAGTTGAAAATGCTATGATTGTAATAAGAATAATAACAAAATAATAATTAGGGTGGGGCTGAGAGCATTGCCAATGAATGAAATATAAGATACCTGTATAGATTTGTCCGTGAGAGAAACATGTGTTTTGGTGGCAGCGGTGGGATTGGCAATATATGCTTCATGTTTTAATCAACATAACTCATTAATGCACTTTGTACAAATCCTGTGCAATCTATTTTAAAATAAATTAATACTGAATAAACTCAGGGGCCTGTTTCATGAAAGGCTTTAAGCTAAGACTGTCAAGTTGACTGTCAAGGTGACTGTGACTGATCTACGGACATAAAGATGGCGTTTGATCCAAGCACAAAGGTTGGAACTTGGAAGTTTAAAAGCAAAGACACTTTCATGCAGAACGTGTTGCCATAAATGTCAAAGTTATACCAAGGTTGTGTATGAACATAGTTTAGAGCCTTTCATGAAACGAGCCCCAGAATAAGATAAAAACAATCAAATATGTTTATGTTTGAAATAAAATGTAAGTTTGCTTTTGATGAGCTAGCGCAAAGTTCTCCATCAGGCCTTGCAATTGGAGGAAACTCTTGTTATGTAATAAACAGCTGTGTTCAAAGGAGAAGATGCATTAAATAAAGAAATTAGCAGTTAACAGTATACAGTTGTTAATGGTGGTGGAAGGAAAAGCACGGAATGTTTAACTCCAAGAAAAGATTTTACATGCTATTGAGAAAAGAGTGCGAAATAGCATTTTAAATTCTGATGGAACATTCCATGATTTTCCCCGACAACAAAGTTAACAACTGTTTTATCATCTGACTTAATCCGGGGGCTAAAATATACACATTAATGCATATGCATTGAAACAGAAATCAGTACTGACGTTATTCCCCGTGTTCACACACAACAAATTTCATCCCTTAATCATCTCTATAGAATCATCACTAGCGATACGACGTTTCTTTAGTGATGATTAAATCAAACCTGGTCAACGTTCACACACACACATAGTATATCGGACACCAGCTGTTTTCCAGGTGGCTTTCAGATGCATCGAACACCAGGTCTCCCTAGGGCCACCCTAGGGCCCTGTGTGCGCGAACGTTCGAGTTAAGCCACGCCCAGTTAGTTACGAGTCGTATCGCTAAACATGATTAAGCGAGAAATCCTTGTTCACACACAAATTCGGCGTGATTCTATAGTCAGCTCTCGTACGAAACGGGGATAAAACCAGCGTATCGCTAGTCATCTCTAGCGATACGTCGTTTCGTTAGTAAGCGTTCAGACACACGAATGTTTAATGGGAAGCTGATTCTATAGTCAGCTGCTGATTCTTTAGTCATGATTAAGGGCTGAAAATTGTGTGTGTGAACACGGGGTAAGTCCCATTAGCTTGTCTTCCACCGTTGTGGTGATCAATTTTATCATTTTTGTTTCCTATCAACCACATTCTTATCAGTTTTATTACTACTGTCAACAATCCCATGCTGTGTTTACTTCCCTCAAGGCTCAGAGAGATTAACTGCCCTGGTTCCTGCCCTCTCTGCTCTGCTCATATCTCAGTTGGCATGGCAACCAACTGATAAGACATTCCTTTACCATGGTCTCCCCCTCACCTCCTTTAGTAGATTATGCAGTTCATTCTCTCTACTCTCTGCTAATCCTCTGCTGAGACATCAACACCCAGGGGCTAGAGATAAGATGTACATTTGGTTCTCAATGTGACATCATAATATAATCTCTTTTGCAGCGCGCGCCATGCGGTTAACAGTGGTTTTTGCCATGTGACAGTTAAAACTGATATGGCAATCACGTGACTGTGTTAGCCAATCAACGACGCGTATTTTACATACTTTAGTCAGATAATAACACCTGATAAAGAACTCATACAAGCTGGGGAAAGGGCATGACAGTGACCGTGCATTTAAAAAACATACAAATTATGTATCCCTCAGCCTCAGTAAAGCATATTACATCTGACCAGCCACAACAGTAGGATCTTTTTATACTTAAGCTAACATTAACTTACCCTCATGCTAAGGTGAACAATCTCTGCATGGCTGAGTCTGGCCTTCATGAGTAGGATCATGGGACACCAGTCATCGGAGCGATGCAGTTCCAGGGCCTTGTCTTTAGGCAGCCATTTCTCACAGCCAAGCACCTTGCACTGGATGCGTATGATGTCACCGTGGATGCGTATGATGTCACCGCAAACACGCTCATGGTTTCTGTAAGGTTTTGAGGGGGTGAGAAGTGGAAGGGATAGGATAAAACAAGCTTACAACATGTACATTGTAAATTTTATCATTGAATCCCGAACCCAGCCTTTCTTCACAAACTAATTCTGATGCATAATTAACAAAATTAACTAATTTGCTTGATAATATTGGGCAACTTACCATCTTTAATTTCTGTGAAATAAGTATACATTAATAATTTGGTGAAGTTTCCAGAAGCACAATCTTTTTATTCATGAAACGAGCTGTTGAAAGAGATACAGGATACATGTATATCAGTGTGTACATTTTTTGTTTCTAAACTAAGTTTTGAGGAGAACTAATCAGCTGCACTTGCCGAGCTTTCCGTTACAACAATTACTGTACAGTACTTTCGATGCTATTGCTGTAACAAAACTATGTAAGTAGACTTACGTAGTTTTGCCTTTTCCATAATCATTCAAGATTGAAGAACTACTTACGACTTACGTAGTTCTGCTTTTAAATTTACTGATTTTTTAGGAAATTTTACCAAAACTGGGTTTTTAATCTCTGGAAATAATTAGAGTTAGAACTTGAAATTTTGCCAGATGAAAGAGCATATTCAAAACTATAAGAAACACTAAAAAACCAGAAAAACACTCACAAATGACTTACATGGTTTTGCCAGATCACGGCCGGACTGTGCACATACAATATTGTTAAACCGCATGGCTTAAAATCAAATAAGAGAGATTTTAGAGATGTATGCATGACCATCGTAAAAAATCAAATATTTTGACATGTCCCTGTGACCCATTTGACATTCATAGCCCCCAATTAAAAAAAATGTGAGGGTCGATTGTAATTGGTCAATTGGTTCTTGAAATATATCGCTGTCACGAGAACGGGATGTACAGTGTGCAGCTGTACAGACATGACAACTCAAATAATGCTCCGTAATTATAATGCTCCCGTGATGCATAGCACGTATGACGTTAGCAACGTGAGAAATCGTTTGAAAAGGTGAGAAATGTCTCTAATGACTGATATTCTTTATAAAGAAAAAGATATTTTATAATTGAGTAAAATCGATTGATTATTTGGATTATGTATTGTTCTTTTAATTTTTGTAGTACTTACAGCAATGTACTCCGTGTAGGAGCCCTTCCATGGACAGTTCTTGCAGCGCGTGTTCTTGTACTTCTGCAGACGTCTCTGGGCATTCTGGTCTGGCTTCACCTTTGGACAAAGGAAAAAGAACAGAAGATTAATTGAGCGGAAGACAGGGCTTGCAAATTTTGCCATTACGACTGTCCTAGGTCCCCAGCTAGCCACCTAAATTCAATAACCAGGGCCAGGGGGGTGTTTTACAAGATTTTAAGTTGAACTTAATTCAGTTGGACCTTACTATTATGGAAAGCCATTTGTAGCCTTGGAGTAACATATGGCAATTCCACGGTAACGGAAGGACATTCAGACACAATTTGAACTTAAATCAAATAAATTCCAGGATCCTGCTTTTAATTTTTTATTCTAAATGGCATGTCTTTGATCCTTCCCTTATAAAAAAGTACCATGGTAATACCATGAGTACAGTATACCATGTATACATGGCACGGTACAATACCGTGTCGACACGGTATATTGGCCCAGGTTCTGTACCATGGTATACCGCGGTATTACCATGGTAATTACCATGGTAGTACCCATGGCTCGTAGTAACACGATATATTATACCATGGTAGTACCATCGTAGTACCGTGGTAGTACCATGGTAATATCGTGGTTTTGTTGGTCCGTGGTAGTACCATGGTAGGTAGTACCGTGGTAGTACCACGGTATAGTACCGTGGTAGTACCATGGTATGGTAATACCGTGGTAGTACCATGGTAGTACTACGGTATAGTACCGTGGTAGTACCATGGTACTATACCGTTGCACTACCAACCCTGGTACTATACCGCGTTACTATACCTGCTGTACTATACCGCGGTACTATACCGTGGTACTACACGTACTACCATACCGTGGTACTACCACGGTACTACCACGTGGTACTACCACTGGTACTACCATAGGTTACTACCATACCGTGGTACTACCATGGTACTATACCGTGGTACTACCAACGGTATAGTACCATGGTACTAACCACGGTACTATACCGTGGTACTACCACGGTACTACCATACCGTGGTACTACCATGGTACTATACCGTGGTACTACCATACCATGGTACTACCGCGGTACTATACCGCGGTACTATACCGCGGTACTATACCGTGGTACTACCATACCGTGGTACTACCACGGTACTATACCGTGGTACTACCACGGTACTATACCATGGTACTACCATACCGTGGTACTACCATGGTACTATACCGTGGTACTACCATACCGTGGTACTACCATGGTACTATACCGTGGTACTACCACGGTATAGTACCATGGTACTACCACGGTACTATACCGTGGTACTACCACGGTACTACCATACCGTGGTACTACCATGGTACTATACCGTGGTACTACCACGGTACTACCATGCCATGGTACTACCACGGTACTATACCGTGGTACTACCATACCGTGGTACTACCAGAGTACTATACCGTGGTACTACCGTGGTACTACAATACCATGTTCCTATACAGTAATATACCGTGGTACTACCATGGTACTACCACGGTATACAGTACCGTGGTAGTACTATAGTAATACCATGGTATTTCTTTAGAACATACAATTGTTAATTACACTACCAGCAGTACCAAGCAATCAAAAAAACAATCAATCAACAACAAAATACATTCCAAAATCATCATTATGCACTTTATACATGACAGTTTGAAAGGACTGAAATACTAGTAATGTGTGTACATTGCATTAAAAACATTTATTAGAATGGCAACATCAGTAGATGGACATTATTTTGTAATACTTCCAAGTTTAACAAAGATTTGAGATCTGGACGATATATGTGCATTCACATGTCATGGTAAGTTCCAACATATAAGACATATGAACATGATTGTACTTCAATCTTTGTTCTCAAAATGAAATTCGCAAAACATGCATCATCTATCCAAGTTTTTTTTTACAAAACATACATCACAATTGAATAGAAGAAGTTCCAATTGTAAAGGTTTGGATTGAAAGTCATACTGCACTCATGCAAGTTATTTCAAACAAAAATATAAAGAACTCTCTTTGATATGTTGCATGATACTTTCATAGCTTTTTGAATGCCCACTTTCCCTACATACTAATACATGTGACAAATTTGACTTGAAAGAGCTAGGACAAACTGTTAGGGTGGAATTCTTATCAAAGGTTAAATTCAGCATGGTGCTAAAATACGTCATTCGCGTCGTTTTATGGAACAAGTGGGTTTAATTTAACTCAGTGTCTTATGGAAAACCGGGTAATTGATGCTTTGCAACATTTTCTTGATTTTTTAATTCAATAAACGCTTTCTACATTTGGTTTCGACAGCAGTGGTATGGAGGTTTCCCTGAGACGAGAACATCATATCTAGATGAATAGTGAAATAAATCAGAAAAAATCGACGATAATCGTCAGTTTTCTTACACTTTTTAAAACTCTGCTTGCCAGTAGGCGTAAAAAATATGCGTCACGCGCAATGGTTAAATCATAGGTTTTGTATGGCGTTTGACAAGGATAAGCGCACATCTACATGTACATGTAGCAACAAGCACACATTATAATAAAGGTGCATTATTTGCATTGCGGCTCTCCATAAAGTGGTGGGTTAAGTTTAACACGGGCTAAATTTAACCCATTGATGAAAAAAAATACACACTTAGATAATAATGTGCAGTACTTATGCAGTCTTTCATCAGTCTTTGCACCCTTGAAAAGTGTACAAAGACAAATGAGGACGAGGCTCCCATTATTTGAAATAATTTGTATCATTTAGGCATCCTACATAACTACAAAAATTATTATTATTTAATATTTAACAACCTTATATTAATACAGCAATTTTTATTAAGTACAATCAAACATTAAAGTAAAATTTAGCCAATATCACGTAGAGTTTTACATTCTTTTTCACAAGGTTTTGCCTTCGCAAAAGTCCCCGAGGTTTGCAAATATTCATGAATTACACGAAAAGCGCTTCTGAATGCTTTGTATTTGTCGTCAAAATCAATGGGCAGTATGGGATAAAATGAACTGCACGTATTCATGTGATAATTTTTCACTCTTTCAAACCTACATGTATCATTTAGAAGAATAAGAAAACTCTGTAAATGATTGAATCTCAATCATCACTTCTGATAAAAATCCTAAGTAAATGAAACAGTATTGGAAACAATCTATCATAGAAATAACATTAAATGTAGGCAAAGAAATGGGAGATGTAGGTTCAATGGTATGTCTGAATAAAGCCCTCTTTGGGCCATGAAATTAATGTTTACCACCAAAAAGGCATGGAAGATTACCAATTACCACCTCAATACTTGACAAAGTATGTACATCTACTGCTCAAGTAGACATATTTTAAATGCATGTATATTTAAAAGGAATTGTAATCAATATTTGCTTCTTAATTCACACATGTTCAACTAGATGGACTTTTTTTATAAGAAGTTGCACAATCAATGTTCTTCACGCATCAATCAGTTTTGAAACATGATCTGATTTTCCATGATTTTCCATTGGCCATGGCCTGAAAACCTATCACTGACTAGGTAGGCAACCAAATAGCAGACTCCTTCAAATGCAATCTTACCAATTTTTGGCCAAATATGGCGTGACCAGATTAGCCAACTCCTGTTCTAATCTGGCGTTCACAATAATAACAGCTATACTGCTCCTCTTCTGCTTGGTGTAAGGAAAATTGTAATTTACAATTCATGCATAGTACTCTCGCCTTTATTGTATTCATGTTATCGTGACCTTAACCTTCAATTGGTAAACTGGTCATTACCAATTTCATGTGACTCAGTATTTTTCCATCACATGCGCTCAACCCTCCAAGCGCGCAGCGTGAATCCGCATCATGCAGGATTTTCCACGGCACAAGGATTCTCATCACAATTACATTGCCAGTTGAGTCACACACTCCACAAGACTTTGTTGTCATGGCTAAAGAGCTGTAAACTTGTAAAGTATGCGCCGTCGACGCTGATCGACACTCCTGATAATGGAGTTGATGTTCGCCGTCAAGAAGAGAAGGTAACGATTTGTGGTGCTTGGCAGAGGCAGTGGGTCGCTCCCTGTCGGAGGCCAAAGTAGAAGAAAAGTAGATAGAATCCGTTGACCATGCAAAGCCTTAAGCGCTCAGTGGGTCGCTCGATGTCGTATGGGCCGTGTTTTAAAAGTTGTACGTTCAGACGAGCTACAATGGATTGAGCTCGACGTGGGTGATTCGCTGAAACTATTGGTGCACTGTGGCCTGTGACTGGGAGCAAGCTCCCAATGGTAAATCAGGCACCGTGTCAGTTTTGATTGTATAACGAGCAGCTGGTAGACTTCCATGCAGCCTGTTGGAGAAGGCGTAAAGAACAGCCGTACCTGTCATGTACTCTAATACGTGTACATACATTAACAGAGGTTTTCACATTCAATTGTTTTTCAAGAATTTAAGGCTCAACTTCAGCAGCAGCAATATCCTCTACTACCATCGCTGATAACTGTTTTCAGGCAACTCAAGGCGCTTGGCTTGACCTCTTGCTTCTCTTTCTCTTGCAGATAATCAGCTCAAGTTGTGCTTTGACCGCTCTATGACACGTCTCAACGGCAATTATGACTTCTCTCTCAGTATCATCTGATGTAGAGGTGCTTTCAATGGTGAAAGTGCATCCCTGTAAAGTGTATAACAAAGAGAAATCAAGAGAATATTATAAGTATCTCACCATTTTATTTTTAAAAATGCACAACATATAAAATAAAAACAGTAAAGACATGTATTTATAATTGTTTACATAATAGTGATAAATCATTGTTATTGAAATGTTAACTTGTACTAAAGCAGGGTTCGACACTACCACTTGCCCTGTTGCCCGGGGCAAGTAACAATTGATGTCGGGCAAGTGAAGTTTCATAAATGGTCTAGTTTGGTTGCCCAACTGGGCAACTAAATTTTTGCTCAACTATAAATTAATATCATCTAGAAGTAATAGGGCAAGTACATTTTCTTTTCGGGCAAGTAAAAGTTGAAAAGTTATGATTCTGCTTGCATCCTGCGTCAACTTTGTGTTTGTGTGTTTTGTGACAAATTGCACACCTGATACTTGCGTGCTAAACTTAGAATGTGCACAGGCTGAAGTTTTTAAGTGAAATGATGTGTAGATTGTCCGCTATGTCTATTGTGAAATGATGCCAACATCGCACTAGAAATTATGAGATGTGTACATTGTCAATGGGAGTACTAGTACTACTAGTCTGGAGGTGTGCTGGTTAATGAACACCACGATATGCGATATGGGACAGCCAATAAAAACATAATACGTGACTTTGTCTTTGAAGGTGATCTCAAATTATAAAGTGATAATCTCAAATCCGATAACCACATCAGAACTTTCGCCATTTCGTTGCTGTGTATTACAGTAATGGGATGCCAAAGTGTATGTCACTCAATCATATTTGTTTTCATTTGCAATGACCATGAATCCATGATGACCATATATGACACACATAGGTTTCATTACAATAGCGTTGTGCGAGATCAACCTGTTCCGCCCGCTGCACTACAAGTTTTTGTCGGCTGATTTCTCCCTCAATTTACCATCAAATGCAAAAAAACTTTCGTTTATGTGATCCCCAATTCATGTATTTTGATAAGGATTACCTACTTTGTTGTTTTGAAGACCGCAAAATGTAGAAATAAATGATTATTTCCCGTCCGTTTTCCTTACCGATGCGTCCTAAAACACAGCGTTCAACTGGTGAACGCAACAGTGTATGAATAGGCAGTATGGTAATCTCCCGTGTATTGCCATATATTGCGTGTTACAAATGGTCCACCTGAGTGGACCATACTTTGTAGATGTGATATACGACAGAGAATGAGGCAATGAGCATTGTAAAGTTGTACTTTTGTAGGCTGTTTCTTTGTCTTACTAGTTACAATTCCCAAGCGGCATCATCATGATAAATTATAGTACTTTACTCTTTAGCATGTTTACATCACATCACAATCACATCATCATAGATTCATATCACATCACATCACATTACATCACAATCACATCACATCACTGTCACATCAGTTCACATCACATCACATTTCTAAAATGTAAGCTACATCATGTAAACATATTTATATAATACTTACCAACAGTTTTTTCTGGGAATTAATGCTACTCAAATTTGAATTCATCCTCCATCATGTCCATGCAACTGCAAGTCTAGTTCTCCAATCTCCATGCCTAAAAGTATAATACACATTTCCCCTGGCCTCATAGCTTGTTGTAATAGGGTACAGCTTCAGTATCTCTCCGCACGGGGGACTAGTCGGCTCGCCCCCCCATCCGGTCGCCCCCCGTTACATACTTGCCTCCTATACAAGGTCGCCTCCTTACAAAGTCGCCCCCTAATTGTCAGGACGAGTCGCCTCCTATACAAAGTCGCCTCCTATACAAAGTCGCCTCCTGTACAAAGTCGCCTCCTGTACAAAGTCGCCCCTTGCGTACAAATGCACTACGCGCTCGCGGCTAACGCCGCGGCGCATACAAGCGGCGCTAATATAGTAATAGAGTAAAATAGACTGATTCCTCTTTGTTTAAAAATGATCTTTATTTGTCATAATGACAAATAAAGATCAATGCAATGATTGCATTAATCTGATTTTAGACTGATTCATCTCGATGTTAAAATGATCTTGATTTGTCATTGCATTAATCTGATTTTAGACCGATTCATCTCGATGTTAAAATGATCTTGATTTGTATTTGCATTAATCTGATTTTAGACTGATTCACATTAAAATGATCTTCGAATGATGATTAATATGCATATCGAGATTACTCATGCTCTCTAAAGTTCTGAAACTCTACATAACTTCCATCGTTCTGAGCTGTGCCTGTGGGCATCAAAATAAAATAAAATGCAAAGGATGTATTAAGTAACCCGGACGGACGGAATCCATACTGCCTTTTTAGAATATATTGCACTAGATAAAACATTTGTTTTAAAGTCGATTATAAATCAATTGCTTTCATTTTTGTAATACAGGCAATACAGATAAAGGTCAATAATTATCAATACCATCAATTCACAGTAAAGCCCTTCTATAAACTACAAGTATAACCTTTAATATTTTTAGTGAATCTGGGAATATAAAAATAGTACACAACGGATAACAAATTATATAAATTATTCGTTTTACACTCGATACATCAATTTCATGTTCTTCATGTAGTTTAGTTTTCTGATGATGAATATGATGGTGACGATGTTGATACCGAAGATGATGATGATGATAAGATGTTGATGTATATATTGTACTTATACATTTTCTTTTAAGAATTATGTGTTTAACTGTGTATGGTATTTATGCAATAGTAACAAGACACGATTTTAGTATTTCAAGCTAAATGTTCTGTGATGTTAACAATGTATACAGTGGCGTAGTGTGGTCGGACTGATTGGGGGGGGGGGGGGGGCACGCAAAATTATTGGGGCACACCTTATGTATTTCTTTGTTTTTTTCAAAAAAAATGTCCTCTTATGTTGTTTGTTGTTTATTTGGAGGGGGGGCACGTGCCCCCCGCCCCCCCCCCCCCCCCCGTCGCTACGCCACTGAATGTATCACGTGTGTAACTCGTGTGCAATTCAGTTGCGAAATTGCCATATTGCCATTCATGAAGCAACAAATACCATTTATTTATCTATGAATGATGATTGCAATTGAGATGAAGATTATGGAATTTGATGATGTTGATGGTGATGATGATGATGTAGTGATGATGATTATGATGTTCACTGGCGCAGGGGGCTGCGAAACAGGGAGGCTGGGGGGCGACATAGGACCTGTGCTTTCAGGGGGGGGGGGTGGGGGGTGGTGAGGTTTTTGCCCGAAATTTTCGAATTTTCACCCGACAAGCCAAAATAAAGCACAAGAACATCACCTCTTTTAATGCGAAAATCAATTACTTTAAAGTCCAGGGGGGACTGCAAGGGTTGCAGCACCCCCCTGTTATCATTCAAAAAGAGCCTGTTTAAACTAAAGAGGGGCGCTTTCAAAAAACGCATTTGTGTAATTTGTTTTAAATACAATTTTGTGCATTTGATTTTTTGTTGAAGTAATTAGATAGAGAGATAATCAACAACTATTTAAAACCTCTTTTGACATTTTTTGAAGAGGAAGCATTTTGAATACTTGTGGGGCCCCACATTTATTACAAATGGTTATGTTTATGGATATTTCAGCCGTTTCTGAACCGATTTTGATCAAATAAAGTTTATTCTGCCATTCAAAATTGTATGCTCTTTCAAATTTGACACTCAGTTTTTTCATTATCTCACAAAAAAATTATTTTGTGTAGCTCCCTCCCTCTATACCAAAAACTCAACTATCACTTTAAACTCTTCCATGCAGTATGGACGCATATAATTGCTAACATTAATTGTCTTCGATTTGTTTTGATATCATATGAGTTTTGTTGATATCATATCATGCATGCATTTTTTATAATATATGAAACCTGTATCTATATTAATTTGCATATATTATGTGTATATAATTATATGCTGTAAAATCGTTCTGATTTCCCACGTATATAGGCCTACACCCAAGGTTCTTGTAGCAGATTACCAGCATACCTATTATCACGATAGCCATTTACGATACCATTGTAAAGGCCGGCCCTAATAGAGTGGTGAAGTGTGATGTCATAAATGATGTCATAAACATTTTTGTTAGAACTTTCAAATTGGACTTCATTTTCATAAAGAGCATAGCAAATAATGTCCAAATTGCCGAAAATCAAAGGAATAGGTTACGTATTGGCCGAGATATGCCCATCCGAATGATTTTTTGTGTCAATGGGCAATCAGTGTTATAGTGCACTGGTTCATAATTTGTTTATGACCAGTGCACTATAACACTGATTGCCCATTGAAGTAAAATTCATTCGGATGGGCATATCTCAGCCAATACCACGGGCGTCGATCTGTCATTGATACCCATTGATCGGGGGGGGGGGGGGGGGGGGGGGGTGATCCATTCATCC